>JBBPBX010002347.1:8096-22270 GCA_038048925.1 Garcialebias charrua | reverse complement strand
CCATTAAATGTCTTAGCCGTACCAAGCCCTTCTTTTTTTGTTTGCACAATAAGAATTTATTTGACTCCTCGTGTAGGCCTTTAATGCCTCCCAGACAGTACAGAGTGGCACCCCTGAAGTTCGATTAACTTCAAAGAAAAATTAAATTTCAGATGGACGAAATTTGGTAAGGTGTTCCTCGGATAAAAGTAAGGAGTTGAATCTCCTATATAATAAGCAGTTTCATAATAAGTGGACCATGGTCCAAGATGACCCATGTAGTCACATTCTTTCACCAAAGGCAGAGTTCATTTATCAAGAAAAAATAGTCAATTCGGGAGTATGTCTTATGAACTGGGGGAAAAATGAGTATGATCTTGAAGTAGGGTTACGCACATCAGCTACGCCATACGACTCAAGGAATGAATTGGATTACAGTAGTTGAGTGGACTTAGAGTAGTTTTCCCCATCGAACTACGGTCAAGAGATGAAAGCACAAAATTTGTATCACTGCCAATTATAAGATTATGTGATGACATATTTGGTATATTTGAGAGGAGGCAATTAAAAAATGTAGAATCGTCCTAGTTGGAGCATTTACCAAAACTAAGATCACTGGTAGCCTGAACAACGTCCCCACCACTATAACATAGCACCCAGCAGTATCAGCATGCACACTCGAGGCTGTAAATTGTATTTGCTTACCAACTATAACAGCTACCCCTCTTGATTTATATTGGAAATTAGACTGAAACACCTGACCAGACCATTTTTTAACAAAATTTCCACTGTCTGCAGAACACACATGGGTCTCCTGTAAAAAGGCATTATCAGTGTTCAGCTATTTTAGGTGTGACATCATTTTCTGGACTTTTACTGGACCATTAAGGGATGTCACATTCCAGCTTACACATTTAACTTGGCAGCTACTAGTCAACATCTTTAACTATTGTCATCATTGATCAACAGGAAACTACGGAAGCGTATTGCATTCAACCATGAAAATATTTTTTTGGAGCTTATGTAGTAAAAACGTGATAATTATATAGTAAAAATGTGATACTAAGTATTAAAAACGTGATAATTATGTAGTAAAAACGTGATAATTATGTAGTAAAAATGTGATACTATGTAGTAAAAACGTGATACTATGTAGTAAAACGTGATAATTATGTAGTAAAAACGTGATAATTATGTAGTAAAAACGTGATACTAAGTAGTAATAACGTGATACTATGTAGTAAAAACGTGATACTGTAAGAGGGGGTGAAGAGACGACACAGGAGACAGACTGCAGAACTTCACCTTTTAATCACATCTTACTAAACTGGCGGGAACCCGCCCAACACTGCTTTATATACCCACATAACATCCGGTCCTCTGGACCTTTCACAATAAAAGCATCCTGTAATACATTCGGTCCACTGGGTGTGAGTAGAGCCCCCTAGTGGTCCACCACACACGCCCCCCCAGAACACCCAGTAAGGTCCATCACTAGTCCCGCATTTTAGGTTTGATCAAACGACCAGAACGGCTGAACCTGGGCCCTGCAGAACCAGTCTGATGAAGTGGAGGGCTACGAGGAGGGTCTGCAGAAGATTCGGGCTCCAATGGACGTTGAGAGTTTCCGGAAGAAGGACCGCCGTCCGTTAATAATGTGGATGGAGGTCTGCCTCTGCGAGGAGCTTGGGCCGTAACAACCTGATCATCTGACATAACATGAGCTGGTTTAAGCCTATCAATACAGACAGTCTCAGTACGACCCCCTAAATCCAAAATGAAATGTTTCGGACCCGGTTGAAGAACTCGAAACGGTCCATCATACAAAGGCTGTAGTGGTGTCCTGTGTGCATTGTGTTTGACAAAAACAAATTTAGAGGACTCCAGACTCTTAGGGACAAATGACTGCGGTAAATAATGGTGTACCGGACCGGGGACACGAAAAGGGGCCTCCTGAGGTGAAAGATGGAGCAACGGTGGAGGGAACTGTGGTGAGGGTACCTCAGGTAAAAACTCACCGGGGACGCGCACAGGCTGACCGTAAACCATTTCAGCCGGGGAAGAGCTCAGGTCTTCTTTGGTTGCGGTACGCAACCCCAACAAAACCCAAGGAAGGCGGTCAATCCAGTTGTCACCGGTCAGTGCAGCACGAAGTGCAGCTTTCAATGACCTGTGAAACCGTTCACACAAACCATTAGCTTGGGGGTTGTAAGCGGTGGTCCTGTGAACGTTAGTCCCCAGACCCTTGGCCATGGTAGACCAGAGCTCCGAAACAAACTGCGGGCCCCTGTCCGATGTAATGTCTGAAGGGGGGCCGAAACGTGCAACCCAGGTAGACAAAAAGGCCCGGGCCACCACTGCAGATGTTGTGGACGTCAGAGGAACCACCTCTGGCCACCTGGTGGTACGGTCTATCATAGTCAGCAGATGAGTAAAACCCTGTGATGGAGGCAGAGGGCCTACTAGGTCTACGTGCACATGATCAAACCGCCGACTTGGGATGGGGAAAGGTTCCAACGGTGCTTTGGTGTGTCTGTTAACCTTAGCACGCTGGCATGGGACACACGCTGCTGCCCACTCCTTAACCGCTTTACGCAGACCGGGCCAAACAAACTTTGAGCTGACCAGTTTCACAGAGGCTCTAACACCTGGGTGGGAAAGGGAATGTAAGGAGTCAAAAACGCGGCGTCGCCATGAAGCTGGAACCAGGGGGCGGGGCCTGCCTGTAGATACGTCACAGAGCAGGAGAGGACCTCCGTCATTCACCTGCCTTTCCTCCAACTCGAGGCCTGTGGGGCCGGACTGGAGCTCGAGTATTTCTGCATCGCTACGTTGGTCCGCAGCCATAGCAGAAAAATCGATGCCAACGTACACGGGAGCGATCAGCACCCGGGAGAGACAGTCAGCCACCACATTGGATTTTCCAGCCACATGCTGAATGTCTGTAGTAAATTCAGACACCGCTGCGAGGTGGCGTTGCTGGCGAGCAGACCAGGGGTCAGAAATTTTTGACATAGCAAACACCAGGGGTTTGTGGTCAACGTATGCAGTGAACTGGCGGCCTTCCAGGAAAAACCTGAAATGGCGTGTAGCCAGGTAAAGCGCCAGCAACTCTCTGTCAAAAACACTGTATTTCAGCTCATTGTCCCGCAGCGTACGGCTGAAAAATGCAAGCGGCTGCCAAACCCCGGAAACCTGCTGTTCTAACACAGCCCCCACCGCAACATCAGATGCGTCGGTTGTTAAAGCTATTTGCGCCGCTGGGGATGGATGGGCCAAAAGGGCAGCAGTGGCCAGTGCAGCTTTAGCATCACCAAATGCCTGTAGGCGTTCTGGTGTCCAGTCCACGCTGTCGTTGGGCTTTTTCTTTTTCAGCGCTCCATAGAGCGGACGCAGCAGTTGTGCTGCCCTGGGGAGGAAACGGTTATAGAAGTTAACCATTCCCAAAAATTCTTGTAGCGCTTTAACAGACTGGGGCTGTGGGAAATCTGACACCGCCTGCACTTTGTTTGGTAACGGGACGGCACCACTTGCGGAAATGCGGTGGCCCAAAAAGTCAATGACTGGCAGTCCAAACTGGCATTTCGCTGTATTTACAATCAGGCCATGTGCAGCCAGGCGCTGAAAAACCTCACGGAGGTGGGACATGTGCTGCTCAGCCGAGCTGCTAGCCACCAGGATGTCGTCCAAGTACACAAATACGAAGGACAGACCCCTTAGGACTGAATCCATCAACCGCTGAAATGTTTGTGCTGCACCTTTAAGACCAAAAGGCATGCGCAAAAACTCAAACAGGCCGAAAGGCGTGATAACAGCGGTCTTAGGGACATCCTCCACATGCACAGGAACCTGGTGGTATCCCCGTACTAAATCTACTTTAGAAAAAATGGAGGTCCCAGCCAGGTGCACTGAAAAATCCTGGATGTGGGGGATGGGGTAACGATCGTTCTCTGTGATGTTATTGAGGCGGCGGAAATCTCCACATGGCCGCCATTTGCCGTCTGCCTTGGGCACCATGTGGAGGGGGGAGGCCCACGGACTGTTTGAGCGCTGCACGATGCCTAAACGCTCCATGTTAGCAAACTCTTCCTGTGCTATTGCTAGCTTAGTAGCATCGAGGCGGCGTGCACGTGCGAACACCGGGGGCCCCTTTGTGGGAATATAATGTTCGACCCCATGTTTTGTGTTTGTGGTTGCAAAATCAGGAACAGTCAGCGAGGGAAACTCAGACAATAAACGCTGAAACACATTACCCGAAGCTAAAAAGTTAGCATGCATTAAAGGCCCAGCTCCTCGCGTCTTACAAGGCAGTGACGAAAAAGACACAGCGTCGATCAAACGTCTGTTAGCAATGTCAACAAGGAGCCCGTGAGCACAAAGAAAATCAGCCCCTAAAATAGGGACCGAGCTAGCAGCTACCACAAAGTTCCACCGGAAGTCTCGTTCATGGAAACGCACAGTCACCAACCTTTCGCCAAACGTCTTGACGGGAGAGCCATTCGCCGCGGTCAGCTGTGGCCCGCAGCCTTCAGCCAACCTGTCGGAGCCAGTCGGGGGGACGAGGCTCCTCTGCGACCCCGAGTCCACGAGGAACCGCCTCCCTGACTTCGAGTCCTCGATGAAAAGCAGCCTTTCCTTCTCGCCAACGGCTGCGACTGCTAGCGGCTGTTGGCGGTCTCGTTTCCCTGCGGCTTGAAGCTGCACGGCGGGACGCACCGTCGTGCTTTGGCGCCAAAACGCGCGTGGAAGAAACAAAGCGCGGGACCTGCCCGCCTGCGGCTAGTGACTCCCGCCACCACCGCTGGCTCCTCCGGCGCTGTGTGCGTCGCTCGAAACTCGGGCGCTGCTGGAGGTCCAGGGACCACCGCCTGTACCGCGAAGGTCCTCGCGGTTAGAATGATGCGGTCGGCTTCTTCGGCCAGCGAGCGGTAGTCCTTCTCCTGCAGAAACGGGGAATTGGCCAGGGCGGTTCGCACAGGAGCTGGAAGCTGGCGGAGGACGAGGTGGCGGAAGAGGAACTCGCAGTCGTCAGATCCCCGCAAGGACAACATGCTCTCCACGAGCTCGAGGGCTGTGCCGTCTCCCAAACCGGAGAAGGAAAATAGTTTCTCAGCGCGCTCCGCCTCTGAGAGTGTGTAGCGCCGCAGAAGAAGCTTCTTGAGGGCGTCGTACTTTTCTTGTGCAGGAGGGTTTCGTAGTAGGCTCATCACCCGCTGGGTTGTCAGCGGATCCAGCGAAGCAACCACATGGTGGTATTTGGTGTCGTCAACAGAAATCCCGCGAAGAGCAAACTGTGATTCGATGTGCGCGAACCACGACTCAGGCGCGTGCAGCCAGAAGTCCGGGATTTTAACGGCCACCGAAAAAGCGAGCGGGGCCGCCTGTGTAGATTCCACAGCCGTGGACAGCTGAAAAGAGCTGGCTGAAGCGTCAGGTGTCGACATATTCAGTTCACGTAGGTCACCAGTGTAAGAGGGGGTGAAGAGACGACACAGGAGACAGGCTGCAGAACTTCACCTTTTAATCACATCTTACTAAACTGGCGGGAACCCGCCCAACACTGCTTTATATACCCACATAACATCCGGTCCTCTGGACCTTTCACAATAAAAGCATCCTGTAATACATTCGGTCCACTGGGTGTGAGTAGAGCCCCCTAGTGGTCCACCACAATACAATGTAGTAAAAACGTGATAATTATGTAGTAAAAACGTGATACTAAGTAGTAAAAACGTGATACTATGTAGTGAAAACGTGATAATTATGTAGTTAAAACGTGATAATTATGTAGTTAAAACGTGATACTATGTAGTGAAAACGTGATACTTATGTAGTTAAAATGCGATACTAATTCAGGAGGAGCGTTTCCTTTAAATAGAGTAGACCTGCAGACTTCCACATATGTCAGATAGGACAATGGTTAAGACCACTGCCTCTCATGCAGATGACCCAGGTTCGAGTCCAACCTGGTCTGACTGATTTTTTTTTTTCTTCTTTGGATTATTTATATAATAATATTTATGCTGAAAATACTTTGCTTATCAGCGTGATTGGGGTGTAATGTGGTTAAGTGACGTCTTAATTTATTAGGCTTCATGCTGTCCGCTGCTAATATTTTAAGACATAACAGACACACCGGTCTTTCCTCATCTCCCACCTTTGTCACAGTGAAGCCAAGCGCTAAATATGCTTTCTTATTATCTTCGTCTGTCTTCGCCTTTCTTTTCATCCCTGTTAAATATTTCTCCATGCTGTATCTTCACTGCACTTTCTAAAACTTCTCATGCGCTGCTGTGGCTTCTTACTCTGTGAAAAAACTATTCTGTGCGCTCAGTCTGACAATAACAGCGCCACTGCCCCTACTGGCGCGGATGTGTAATTACACTTACACCTTCTGTATTGGAGTGTGACCCAGAATGAAACACTAACCTATATTCTCCTGAGAAGTTCCAATTTCTACAACAGTAAATTAAAAAATGCCCTACTTAAAATGTGATTAGAATGTAAGTGAAGTAACTCAACTAAATGAAACTTTGTTGTGGCTCATGGAATCGATCTTATTTTTTTTTACCAGGGTATTAAAAGCCCACTACTGCCACCATGTGGAAACTTTATGAATCTACACCAGCCGGACGAGCCATACAACGACATCAGAGTCAGAGTCAGAGTCAGAGAGAATTTATTGTCATTTGCACCGCATGTAGTACATGTGTTGAAAACGAGATTATGTACACAGGGTCCCAGTTACATCCAACAACAAATGCAAGAGAAATACAATAATAACATCTAGGATTAACTAAGAGAGACATCACATCAGCTAGTAATACACTAAGCCCTAATGTAGTAGAAAAACATCATTATAAACAGCAGCACGAACATGAGCAGATGGTCACAGATGAACGCAGCAACAAGAAACAGATCAGTATCAGTATGATGTGACATTTTGCAGTGTTTATTCTTATTATTTATTTATTCATGAGTCTGACAGCCTCAGGGTAGAAGCTGTTTCTCAGTCTAGTGGTTCTACATTTGATGCTCCTCAACCTCCGTCCCGAGGGGAGTGGTGCAAAGAGTGAGTGTGCTGGGTGAGTGAGGTCTTTCATGATGCAGGTGGCTCTTTTTCTGCATCTGGAGGTGTAAATGTCTGTGATGGTGGGGAGACTGACTCCCACAGACTTCTGTGCAGCCTTCACCACTCTCTGCAGAGCTTTTCTCTCTGCAACTGTGCAGCCTCCATGCCACACGTTGATGCTGGAGCACAGGACGCTCTCCACTGCACACCTGTAGAACGAGGTGAGGACTGGGCTTCTCAGACCGGCTCGTCTCAGCCGTCTGAGGAAGTAGAGTCTCTGATGACCTTTCTTGATCAGGCTGGTGGTGTTGTTGCTCCAGCTGAGGTTATCATTCATGTGTACACCCAGGTATTTGTAGCTGGAGACCACCTCCACCGCAGATCCACCTATATACAGTGGGGTGTGGGTGTGTTTGTTCCTTCTGAAGTCCACAATCATCTCCTTCGTCTTCTTCACATTCATGTGAAGGTTGTTCTCTTTGCACCAGCTCTCCAGATGTTCCACCTCCTGTCTGTAGCTGGATTGTAGCTGGAAACACATGCATGTGTTTATGAAAAACCTGTGTTTTATTGACATGTTTTTGTACATGTAAATGTACAAAAGTAAGTAAGATGGATAAGAATAAGATAAGTGAAGTCAAACTGACTGGCAACGAGGAGCTGATTGGAACTGCTGCGTGAACCACGTGACCGCCTGAAAGAGAAGGTGTGGATACGCAGCTAATGTAGAAACGGTTAACACCATAGACTTAATATGCCTGTGGTTAACACAAACTGCTTTTTTATTTTATTTATCCAATAAAAAAATAAGCAAAATACAATAAAAAAAATCAAAATAACTTCACTCCAGGTTTGATGTGAACTCGTGTCCTTTGGGTGGAAGACAGATGTGTTCACAGTGTGCTACCGAAGATATGTAGTGCTGCATGGGTTTACCTTATATTTGAAGGGACTAAACCTCCTGACATACTGCGTGCATCCTACATGTAAACTTATCACGTTATTACTACTTAGTATCACGTTTTTACTACATAATTATCACGTTTTTACTACATAATTATCACGTTTTTACTACTTAGTATCACGTTTTTACTACATAATTATCACGTTTTTACTACATAGTATCACGTTTTTACTACATAGTATCACGTTTTCACTACATAGTATCACGTTTTTACTACTTAGTATCACGTTTTTACTACATAATTATCACGTTTTTACTACATAGTATCACGTTTTTACTACATAGTATCACGTTTTTACTATAGTATCACGTTTTTACTACTTAGTATCACGTTTTTACTACATAATTATCACGTTTTTACTACATAGTATCACGTTTTTACTACATAGTATCACGTTATTACTACTTAGTATCACGTTTTTACTACATAATTATCACGTTTTTACTACTTAGTATCACGTCATAATTATCACGTTTTTACTACATAAGCTCCAAAAAAAAAATTCATGGTTGAATGCAATACGCTTCCCTAGGAAACAGTTTACATACAAAAAATTACAAGCCAGTACCTGATAAAAGAAACGAAAAAACCAAAAGACTGATGTGGTTTTAAACCCATCCCTCTCTCCTACCCGAACATGGAGAGAACAAAAATCACTGTCAACTGAAAATCCGCACATTAGTGCTTACCTGGAGAACACAATCAGACCATCTGGGCGCCCCGCCTACCCACATGTGATATAATTGTAATAAAAAAAACACACACAAAAAACAACAAATAATGCAAATATTACCATAAATATCAAACGTGTACAGCAGTCAGCTCAGAGTGTTACCACTATGGAGTCACTTTCCAATACAAAAAATAGAAATAAAAAAATAAAAATAAGTCGAATTTTTTTTTTATGTGCAATCATTTTTACATTTTTATGTATAATCTTATTTATTGATGCTCAACCAGGCAGGTTCAAACCATAGAATAGTCTCTTTTTTTAATCTTCTCTGGTTCTTTTCCTGTACGCTGCCTGATCTCTTGACTCTAACATGTCATTGGTGTCTTTATGATGTTCCTTTATTTGCTTCATCTTTCTTTTCATCTCTGTTTGTATTCCCTGTCAGCCTCGTCCTCTTTGCCCCCTGCTCAGACTGTGGATCAAAAAGCACAAGGAGGCACTGGACCTCATGATGGCCCCCTCACAGTACAGAACTCACTTAGTCCCCTCAGTTCTTTCTCTGGCCCTCTATCCTCTGGGCCTTCTCCTCAGCAGACAGACATTTCCCACACTGCCCCTCTCTGCCCTGATAGACAGGATACAGGTAGAGAAACAAAAAAAAACGTCACGGTTTAGATGCTTTGATCAAAACGGCTTCACACAGAGTAAAAGTACACATTGGATACATGACTAGTGCAGTGAATAGTTGTTAAGGTTGATTGGGATTTGTGAAATCATGTCTGTGCTTCACTTTTAGAATTCAGGAGCCATCTGGACACACTTTGTGAAGAGGACAGCATGTCTGCCGGACCTGCAAGTGAGCGTGAACTTCACATTCATACATCCACATGCAGAGAATTCAAAACTTAATATTTTATTTTGTTTAGGCTTTGACTCTAGAGTCTCTGCCAGCCAGAAGGCGATGGATGCAGATGGAAAAACGGCAACAACTGGAGCTGATGAGACTGAAGCATCACGAGGGTAAGTGCAGCCAAAAACATAAGTCTTCTTTTAATTATTATTTAACTGGGTCTGCCTACTTTTTATTGTACCCCCCATCCGTCAAGCAAAGAGGGAAAATTGGAAGTATGGGTTCGTCTGTTCCTCCTTCCATTCATGCTGTGAGCATAACTTGAAAAATAAGTGAAGTATCGACTTCCTTTTTGATGTGTGGCAGAATCTAGGTGTGAGAAAAGTCAATGTTGAAAATTGATACGTCCAGGATGGCCACCCCCCAAATATATACAGGTCCTTCTCAAAAAATTAGCATATTGTGATAAAGGTCAGTATTTTCCATAATGTAATGATAAAAATGAAACTTTCATATATTTTAGATTCATTGCACACCAACTGAAATATTTCAGGTCTTTTATTGTTTTAATACTGATGATTTTGGCATACAGCTCATGAAAACCCAAAATTCATGTCTCAAAAAATGAGCATATTTCATCCGACCAATAAAAGAAAAGTGTTTTTAATACCAAAAAAGTAAACCTTCAATTAATTATGTTCAGTTATGCACTCAATACTTGGTCGGGAATCCTTTTGCAGAAATGACTGCTTCAATGGGGCGTGGCATGGAGGCAATCAGCCTGTGGCACTGCTGAGTTGTTATGGAGGCCCAGGATGCTTTGATAGCGGCCTTAAGGCTGGTTTATACTTCTTGTTGCACGTCTTTTACCCCCCCGTTGAGTGAAAAAAAGTTGTGCAACTTCCGTCTGCACTCCCGCTGCGATCCCCCGGTGACAGCCGTCCTATACATTGCCCCCAGTCAGCACTGCGAGATGCAGAGGTTGCGGCTCAGAGCGTGTGATTGGTTCAAAGTTTGTGGGCGTTTTTTGTTTGGATGTCAATATATGGTGTATCACACTGCTACCCACTACTCTTTTAGAAGCCGGTTTTTGTTTTTGCTTTGACATGGATAGTTTTGAAGAGAAACTCACCGAGGTGGTCCAGAGCGGGGATCCTGGCGGGACCAATCCAATTCCTCCATTATACCTGTCTTTGCAGTGGCTGGACACATACATTAAACACCGGGGGACGATTACAAACATTACAACAGCCGACATAACGGACTCACAGATCGAGGTAATGGAGCCGATCATTATATTAAATCCGTTTGTCCTGATAAAACATGCAGTGGGAGGGAAGAGGGAGGGATTACTATTATGTAATCCCCACGTCTTTTACAAGTATAAACACTCAATGCGGTCGGTGACACACACGCAATTACGTCATCGCTGGTCCGCAGCCGCACGTCTTGCATGAAGTATAAACAAAGCTTTAAGCTCATCCAGAGTGTTGGGTCTTGCGTCTCTCAACTTTCTCTTCACAATATCCACAGATTCTCTATGGGGTTCAGGTCAGGAGAGTTGGCAGGCCAATTGAGCACAGTAATACCATGGTCAGTAAACCATTTACCAGTGGTTTTGGCACTGTGAGCAGGTGCCAGGTCGTGCTGAAAAATGAAATCTTCATCTCCATAAAGCTTTTCAGCAGATGGAAGCATGAAGTGCTCCAAAATCTCCTGATAGCTAGCTGCATTGACCCTGCCCTTGATAAAACACAGTGGACCAACACCAGCAGCTGACATGGCACCCCAGACCATCACTGACTGTGGGTACTTGACACTGGACTTCTGGCATTTTGGCATTTCCTTCTCCCCAGTCTTCCTCCAGACTCTGGCACCTTGATTTCCGAATGACATGCAAACTTTGCTTTCATCTGAAAAAAGTACTTTGGACCACTGAGCAACAGTCCAGTGCTGCTTCTCTGTAGTCCAGGTCAGGCGCTTCTGCCGCTGTTTCTGGTTCAAAAGTGGCTTGACCTGGGGAATGCGGCACCTGTAGCCCATTTCCTGCACACACCTGTGCACGGTGGCTCTGGAATCGGCCCTTCTCCACAATCTTCCTCAGGGTCCGGTCACCTCTTCTCGTTGTGCAGCGTTTTCTGCCACACTTTTCCCTTCCCACAGACTTCCCACTGAGGTGCCTTGATACAGCACTCTGGGAACAGCCTATTCGTTCAGAAATTTATTTCTGTGTCTTACCCTCTTGCTTGAGGGTGTCAATGATGGCCTTCTGGACAGCAGTCAGGTCGGCAGTCTTACCCATGATTGTGGTTTTGAGTAATGAACCAGGCTGGGAGTTTTTAAAAGCCTCAGGAATATTTTGCAGGTGTATAGAGTTAATTCGTTGATTCAGATGATTAGGTTAATAGCTCGTTTAGAGAAATACTAATTTTTTTTTAGATAGGAATTTTGGGTTTTCATGAGCTGTATGCCAAAATCATCAGTATTAAAACAATAAAAGACCTGAAATATTTCAGTTGGTGTGCAATGAATCTAAAATATATGAAAGTTTCATTTTTATCATTACATTATGGAAAATACTGACCTTTATCACTATATGTAATTTTTTTTAGAAGGACCTGTATGCTTTCTCGTACAAACATAAATAAAAAAAACCTCTGTTCTTCTACACAGTGTACCTTCTACCTACTTAAGGTTTACTTGCATTCCCTGCTCAATTCCAGCCCAGAGAAACACTCAAACCGTTCAAAAACTACAAACAGTCACTAGTCAAATCCCTCGGCGATGGGGGGGCATCGATATAAACAGCCTGACAGAAAATATGTCAACAGTGGTTACGTGTATGGAAGAGCTGTTTGGGAACAAAAAGGTTGACAAGTTTAATGTGTTGGTGCATTGATTCCTTGAATAAATTGCTTGTTTTTAAGTATTAGACTAGAGTTAAAAAACATTAAATCAATAAACTGGTCAAGCAGAAGTTTAGTTAAAGCTGTTTGAATGCTGAGCTCTGTCTTTACGGCGCTCCACCACCCTGCTTCACTCCTGATATTTATTCTAATCAGCTATGAAGTTGACTTTCTCTAGCTTACTTTTCATTTTCTATTTAGCATCATCTTCACTTTTATTTCCACCTACCTGTAAATGTCTTTCCTGAGAGTCTAGGCTTGTCTGATCCCACCATATTTGTTGACCTCCAGCCAACCTCATGTACGTCAGTCACACAACTCAAGCTTCCACGTGGTTTTATAATCCTACACTAGGTGCCTCTGTCCTCTCTGCTTGTTGGGAGTTGCATTCAACAGGAGCTAATTTTACAGAAACTGACATTTTTGGAATGAGCACCTGCATTCTAGAGGTGGGAGATTAAATAATAACAATAATAATGAATTCAATTTATAACGCACTTTTCATTAGTGAAAATCTCAAAGTGCTACACACATTGAATGCTACACACATTCATACACCGGTAGTGGCAGACTACCATGCAAGGTGCTTTCCAGTCCTACCGGGAGCAACTTGGGGTTAAGTGTCTTGCCCAAGGACACAACGACACATGGTGTGGGGAACCGGGATTCGAACCGCCAACCTTCCGATCAGGGCACGACTGCCATTACCACTACGCCACGGCCGCCCCTATAACCACGATGTCGCATGAGTTTTCTTCAAAACATGAAACAATTAATTACAGCTGCAGGTATTAGACAAATGAATACTTAGCAGTTAGGTATGTGAATCAACAGGAGCCAACACCTGCAAACAAACTACTATATTTGAGTTGTGCTTTTATTTTTTAACAAGAATTTTTACTTTGGAGGAGCAAGACTTATAACCTTTAATAGAACCAGCCGACAGGTTCCATTCTGGCTTCAACTTATGGGCTCTTCTACTGTATAATACCAGTCTATATACCAATTCAGTTCAGTTTATTTATATAGATCCAAGTCCCAACAGAAGTCGTCTCAAGGCACTGAACAGAAACATTCATATACATTAAAAATGGGATGGAATGCCTTTACTGTCATTTTACACAAATACAATGAGATTGAGAGCCACTCCTTTTTTCATGCATTTTCTTGCTTGCATTTCTTGCATTTTATGGAAACATGCTTAAAAGCATACTTTAAAACATGTAAAAATATAATGCAATATAGATATAGCACTATGAAAGTAAAAAATACAAGTTATTTCACAATTATATAAATTTGAATATTGCACATTATGGACATTAGTGAGGTAATTAAGAGTATGAAATGTCAGTAGTATTGCACAATAGAAGTCATGGGGTTTGGGAGTTATGATTATAAATCGGTGCACATGTGAGTTCAGTGTGGTAATGGCTTTCAGGAAAAAACTGTTCTTGTATCTGTTTGTTCTTGTTCTGATGCACCTGTAGCACTTCTCTGAACATAACAAGTCAAACATTTCAAAACCCTGGTGAGAACTGTCCTTGATTATGCCTTTTGCTCTGCTGAGGCACCGTGATGTGTAAATGTCCATCAGGGAGGGGAGAGGGCAGCTAATTATCCTGGGATAAAATCCAATTACTAAAGTTCTCTATCTAAGGAAGCCAGCAGACAAGTTAAATCTTCACTTCATCACAGTCTCCCATCCTGAGCAAGCACAATGGCAACAGTG
>JBBPBX010002346.1:43970-87904 GCA_038048925.1 Garcialebias charrua | reverse complement strand
AAAATTAAATTAGCAAATGTTCAAATACTGTAGAGTGCTATTTTAAGAGTCAATGCTACAAGAAGTAAACATTTAAAAGGCAAATTAATTATCTGGAATTGATGTGGCAAGTTTTATGAGAGTGGATTTAAAACGGGGAGATATTTCCATCAATCAATGTTCAGAGTTTCACAATGAGGGAATCACTGCTCGGTGCTGCTCCTCACAGGACCTTAGCTACATTTCCCTCCTGAGACTCACCGCCAAAATTCAGAAGTGTTTTCTGAACGCAGATTGGTTTAAATGAGCCTTTCAGCTGGACAAAGCACATAACACAACAAACGCCTAAATCCCCCGACAGACTTGTTTACTCATTCATGAAACTCACCCACACACGCGCACACGAACGCACCGCTCCTCCAGTTCAAACACTCTGCCAACCGATGCGTTCAGCAAAGCTTTTGTGCACATCAAGTGAGCGAGCAAATTAATCAGTGTCTCAGTGTGCAAGAACAGCACACGAGTATGCAAGGTTGCACATTTGTTGGAGTCATATCATCCAACAGACCTTCTAGTTTTTACGTTTCTTCCTCTGCTGCAGCTTTAGCTAAAAGTTAATTACATGTTTTACAGGTTTTTGTGTGTGTGTGGATTATTGAAATTCATTTTAAGAGGACAGTTTAAAAAATTGTTTTTGAGTAAAAGATTTTCTCAAAATAAATATTTAACTCTGTTTCTGCAGGCAATGTGCAGTAAGGGTGCTACAATGTTGCTATTTCTAACTCTTTCCCATGCGCATGCGTGATTTCTCTTGTGTGTGCATGTGTTTAGGATGCAACAATCAATAAAAAGCACTTTTTTCCCCCCATCACAAGTTTGGTCATGTGGTATGGAAGCTGCTCGCTGAACAACTCCTGACAGAAATCATTTGCATAATGAATTCACCACACTGCTTCCTGCCAGTTCCTGCTGCAGATTTGCTCTGAGATAGGTGTGTGCGTGTGTGAAGTGTGCTGCGTGGTTGTAAGCGTTTGGCTGCATTCACACAGACAATTGTGTTTTAGTGAGGAAAAAATGCACGAGGCAGAGTTAGTTTGGGTGTGACTCCAGCTCTGTTATAATGACTTACAAACCCTAAAAGTACAAAAACCCTAAAAGTACAAACCATAAAAAGGCAACAATAATAATAATAATAATCTGTGAAGTGCTGTAAAATACACAAGTTGCAGGGAATTGTGTATAGAGAGCAACACATGGTTCATGAAGACACCTACCATAAAATTTAAAGCTTCACCTTACAAAAAATATATATTAAAAAAGAAACGGAGAGCATCAGAAGCTCTTCAGGTGTTCTGAGACTTTGTTGTTTAGAAACTCCAGGAGTATCCACCGCGAGACTGAGGAGAAAACACTACATGCATCTTATTTTAATTAAAAGTATAAGCACTGAAGCGCACATAACCATTAAACCATTATTTTTAACTGTCTTTAGTTTTCAATTCACTACTCGTTCAAAAGTTTTTGAAAAACCCGTAAAAAATATAAATCAAAAGCTTTGATTGATCAGAAAATGATTTTTGAATCCACTGTGACGTTGACAAAAATTAGTAAAAGGCAGCAAAAATATTTGCCACATACAATCGTGGGATTTTGATGACGAGAGAGAAAACCCAGCCCTCTATAGAGCTCTATGACTCAGGTAGTCGTCACACTAGAAATATCATTTAAAGCAAGAAAGTTCATGCTCAATAACCTCAATGACCCGACTGAGAATTATTGGATCATTTAAACTTTAACCCGTCATTTAAATTTAAACCCGTTAAGGCTTTAACTTTTCAATCCTTAACGGGTTAAAGGAAGTAGAGCTTTACATTAATGAAGTGGCATTTTGATGTCTTTAATGGCTTTTACAATCCCAGTTTAAGTTTTGAAGATTTTTACCATAAAGTTCAACTAAGAGTATCAAAAAAAAAAAAATGCCATTAAAATATACCGGTAGGCATTTTATGTTTTTCACCCAGTGTCTCTGACTACTTGTGGTTTTCTCTCAAACCACTTGTGGTTTTCTTGATTAATGGTTTATTGAGTTTTACAATCATGCTCATTAAAATGCTTAATCTTAAATCTGAAGACTGACTTAATTTTGCATAACAAAAAGATCCTGTAAAATATCCTCTGTCTGCTCGAGTGGAGCTCAGGTTTCACCAGCCTTCATTGCTCTTTCCTCCAAATTTACACAATTCACTGATTGTGAGACTCTAGTGGGGTAAAGTGTATTTATGTTGGTCGTTTCAATAGGAAAAATAGAAACTTTCTCATGTGTTTAGAGGAGAAAATTTTCCTCTTGGGCATTTTTAGTACTTATCGCTAACACATCGCCAAGGTAATTCATTTTTGCACAAATAGCTCTAATATCCCCTGCTCGGTCACAAATGGAGCAGTAACAACGATAACAACGTGGCGTCTGAACCTGTCCGGCATAACATAACAACAATAAATTGTTTCATCTACACACAAATTGCTGCAGTAGTCATTGTGCTTGCGGCCTGTTTGGAAGCCCGTCAGCTGAAACAGAAGCAGGTTTGGATGGATGGACTTTCTGCTCCTCTGTGTGTTCAGGCCTGCTCATCTCTGTGCTACACTGACTGGACTAAACAGGGTGGGAGTGGAGGGGGGCGTGTAATTTGCTGCCATTACCGGTAACTCTGATTAGAATTTGTTGCATTGCCGGAATCACAGCTAAAAGACCTTGGGTTTATTTTATTTCCTAATTAAAACACTGAATACCTAAATAAACCTTTTAAATGCAAGTTTGTCTACAGAAAAATGCAAATGTCTTATTTCATGTGCACATATTTATAGACTGTAGGGCCTCTGGAGGGGAAGTTAGTTGTAGATTAATGTGGTAATTTGAGGGAGGAGGGGTGTACTGTAGTGTGAATCCTCTCTCTCTCTCAAGGTTAATTATGCACGTATTGTTGCATGAAAGTCAAGTTTTCTCCTTCAGGATGGAAAAAGGTCACATTAGTATCAAAACACTGAAGTGTAATGAAAGACAAATAAATATGAGGCGGTTTCGGCTCTGAACAGCCATCAGATTCATATGAACAGAGTTTATATACAGTACATGGTTTATTCCTGCACACTTGAGATCAACAATCAAAATACTGTATCCTCACAGAAAAACAAACACTTCATAAACAAGCCGACTGAAAGCATGTTGGCCACTATTCTCATTTTCTTTTGCTTACTTACTTACTTTGCTTACTTACTTCTTTTGCCGATTGAGTCTATATATCTGTAGAGAATTAACACCATAAAAATCAGGACTTGTAGACAGGAGTATCCGAGAACTGTTGTGAGAACGTTTAAACGTCTGTTAGAAAATTATTAAAACTTTTTTTATTCTCTTTAAAACCTCAACTTCTCACTTGTGGATTGTTTCACCCCACACTGCAGTTCTAGTAAACATTCACACAGTCCAAAACAGAAAGAATAACAAGGACCAAATACTCAAAAAAGATCTCCATGTTCTGAAGACAATCCTCTTCTGCATGCGGAGGAAAAGGTATCAAAGTCGTGACAAGGAGGAGAAATGTTTGTTCATTCAAAGTGAACATGTAAATGTTGTAAATAGTTTTGCATGGAAATCCTGCTTCCACAAACACCTGATGACAATTGTTGGAGGTGACCTCTGTAGTTTTGCATAATTATTAAAATATTTTCCAATCAGTGGTCGAAAAGCAACAGAATGAATCAGAACAGAGTTTCATGGTTCCATCTATATTTGTTGTAATTTCTCTTCCTTGTGCTGCTTGTTGTGATTAAAAACGCCAACCGTAACTTTAAAATGTGCCACCATCTGCATTTTGATGATCCCTAACTGACTCCAACATCATGACTTTAGACATGGCGCTAAACGTTAAAATAATAAACACTAAATGCAAATGAGACGCCAGTTGACACTAAACTGGTGGCGTTCAGTGCAGCTAAAACAACTAGCGCACTTTCCGCCATATAAGTCACATCAGTCCAAATATGTCTATTAAAGTGGAACAAAACATAAATATGTCACTTCGCCGTACAAGTCGCATCTATTATCATGGTATCTGCAGGGTTGTAAAAGGTATTAAAAGGTAGTAAATAAAATTAACACAAATTACGGCCATTAAAAAGTATTAAAAACTAATAAACGTCATCTGACGAGGTATTAATTTTTTTTAAACCTACTTAACTATTATTTTTCCCGTTTTATCGGCGAAAAAAAATCCTGTGAATTAATTTATATTTTCTAATTTTATGTTCGAGTAAGACCTAAGCTAAATCAATGACGTCATATCGTTGGTCAGTGTGCGTTCGCGCCTACGGCCAGCCGAGGGCCAACAGAGCTTCCAGAACTGTCATGGTTAGAGGACGCCAGATTCAGAGACTGGCTTCAGCCAACAGCCGAGAGGCTTACGCCAAAATTACACCACACGCGTTCCGGCTCCGCCCCGCTCCGGTCCGACCTCCGCAGCAAATACGCACCCATTATAATCAATGACAGAATTTACACTGGCTCCGCACGGCGGCGGCGAGCTGCGGAGAGCGGACGGCAGTCCGTCAAAATTAGAAATTTTTCTATTTCTGCCGGACGCCGGAGCTGTGCCGGAGTCAACTTTTGAAGATTACGTCGCACCAACAGGAAAAGGAACGAGCACAACTTCCGTATTTACAAAATAAAATCACCACGGGCGGACTTAATCCTAGCTCTATACGGATTTATTTGTACAAAAATGCTGTCAAACTATCATTTATGACTACGCCTACAAACGCAATACAAGAAATAAATAAATAAAGTATTTTATTCTGAAATGTAATACATCACTTCCTGTTGCTCAAACCATGTCCTGTCGCTCATTTACGAGAGAAGATCAAGGCAGCAGTCTCTACTGTTGTTCTCCTTCTTCCACCGAATGAATTGTTTTGTTCTGACTTACTTATTTATCACTTGATTTATCGCGCGATCCCGCAAATCCCGCGCATGCGTCTAGGAGCGGCGCATGCAGGCGGACCTGAGCTGAGCGGAGGAAGTGGAAACTGGAGTTTGAGACGCTCAGCTGCGACCTGCGGAGCGGAGCGGACCGTATGTAGTGTAATTTTGGGGTTATTGTCATCTTGTCTGTAAAAAGAAACAGGAAGCAGGAACGCGGCTCATTTCTCTGAAATTTAACAAGAAAAGCATCTAAACAATTATTTGTTAGCTCTAAATTATAGCAAAGGTGTCTCAGTCTATCATTTGCTTAATAAATGCACTTTAAAGTCCATGACCCACCATGTTTTCAAATTGCATCGCCATTAATATTTATTAGTTTATTTAAAAATAATACAGGAGCGTTTATTTATATTGTAGAGAAATAATGCAAAATGTGTTATTTCATGATTTATAGCAGATTTTAGCAGAAGCTCCGGGAAGATCTGCCCCTCTCCAAATATGGGCATTCACATCACTAAAGATTCCGCCTTGGAGTTACAGGCGGAGTTTTAATAAGCCTTCATCAACTTCCATGACCGCTGCTCTAAGAGAGGAAAAAAAAAAGAGAAGCGGTTGCTCACTGATGTCTGTCATATTCTGAGCAGCATCCACGTAGACATACTAGTTTAATTCGCTTGATCGCGACAAATTCATTCATTTCCGCATCGCCTTTTTATTCTCTCCCCTGACCAGACAGGTCGGGAGTAGAAAGGCAGCCGCAGCGCGGAGCTCTGTCGGTCTGGATGTACCATCGCGCGCGGGCTTCCCCGTGCTCTCTGTGCTTCCCCGTGCTCCAGCAACAAGGCTGGACAGAACCGAGCCCCAGCACGAACTTCAAAGCTGACCCGCAGCGGAACGGGGAGCCAGGGAGAAGCCGCGCGGCTCGCTCCTCTCTGGGCAGAGGAGAGGAGAGCAGCCAGCAACAGTCGCAGCGGTGTTATATCTTATTAAAAAGGTCTATAAAATAAATAATAAATAAAAGCAGACCACTGGTCCAGTTGTACACAAAAATGCACCAGGAAATATGCAGTTTTACTCTCACTCTCATAAACCTCCATGGAAACTCACTCCTACCTTCTGCCTTGCTTTCTGGGTGGAGATCAATGTAACGAAAGGCATGACCCTTCGGGACTTTTCGGCCAGGTTTCCGGATTCATTCGGGAGTGGGTTGTTTTTTTTTTTTTTTTTTAACCCTCGCCTGGCCCAAATGCAAAAATGAAAATAAAATTCATAAAATACTACAGTAATTCTCCAATATGGTGAATTGTTACTGTCACGGTGGGTGTTGTCCTTTAATGGTCAAATTCGCCAGGGTGTTGCAGCTGTTTTGACGGTTCCCAGCAGAGCAGAATGAAGGTGGGGAGAATATAAAAGGCCGATTGAGTCATTAATAGCTAGTGAAGATTCTCAGTCATCCAGGACATGGTAAACTCTAAAAAGTGCAAGAAAAAAACAATAAAGTATAGTATAATAAATAAAGTCCAGTTGTTTTTGTCTTGAACTTTTTTGAATTTGTCATTATAGCCACGTTTTCCTATTACATGATACAACAGCCAACCTCATGCCATACACCTGTTACTACTCTGCTGCCATCAAGTACTGCTGTTTTTTTTTTTTTTTTTTTTCAGTCAGAATGAATGGAAACGGTCATATCTCAGTCAAAAAATTGTTTATAAATATGGGAAAAAATCCATAAATATGTCACTTCGGCCTATAAGTTGCAAGGCATTTAAATTATGGAAAAAAACTGCGACTTACAGGATGAAAAATACAGTAGTTATTATTTTTCTCCCTCTCTTTTTGAATTGTGCATGTTTTCAGTGTTGAATCCTTTTAATTAAACTGTTCTCTTTTCAAGTTTACGGTTTTTCGTTTGCAATTAGAGATATGTTATGTGTGGGAACAATTGAATAACTTTTTGTCTTGGGTTAGATTTAAATAACAAATAGGTCAGTGCTTTTATTGAGGCAAGAAGCAACTTGATGTATCCAGAAATTGTTATAAAACTACATTTACTACCAAAGTTTAGGAAGAAAATGACAGTAATCCATCACTTTACAATTAGTTGCTCTGAACTGAAGTACAAGAGGTTGTCGCTACGGTTGCAGCTCAGTGTCGTGATGGTATTAAAAAGGTATTAAAATGTATTAAATTTAACTCAAGAATTTCTGTATATACTGTACCTTGATTATGCATCACCGCTGACCACCCGTAAATGTGGGCCGGTGTTGTGCCAAAATTCGATTGGCTGCCAAATGGTGGCTGCGGGAGTGTGCACGGGAGGACTTTAACAAGAAGTTAACAAGATTAACACTTAAAAACAATTATTTGTTTGTTTGAAATGACAGCAAAAATTGTGTCTCAGTCGAACTTTTCCTTAATAAATACACTTTAATGGTCAAATCGGCTTCATTTCAAAAACCAATTTGCAGGAGTGTGCAGAGGGATGACTCGCTGTGCATTTCTTTGAAATTTACAAGATAACCACCTAAAAACAATTATTTGTTTGCTCGACATTTTAGTAAAGGTGTGTGTCAGTTGACATTTTCCTTAATAAATGCATTTTAATGATTAAATCTGCCGCATTTCACCTGGGCGGTGGGTGCAGAGTAATGCAGCTGTTATGACGTTTGCTCCAGGAGTTCTGGAGCAAGATGAAGGTGGCTTGGTATGGCAAACCAAGTGTCCCATTAATTGCCACTTTTACCTATTAATGAGACATTTGCCTTGCCATATAGGTCAAGGGACCTCTAGTGGCTGAAAATGGTAGTGATCAATATTTTCCATGTCAGAATGAATGAAATCATCAGATCTCAGCCAAAAATTGGTTTATAAATATGGAGAAAAAACTTATATTAGTCGCTTCGGTGTATAAGTCGCAGGACTTGCTAATTTATGCATAAGGGTGCGACTTATACAGCGAAAAATATGGTAATCCAAAACTAGCTGAAGCTCAAATAATGAAATTTTCATACATTTGTGTACATTATTAAAGTATTTTTTTGTTAAACCTATTAAAGTTGGTGATTTCTTGTCAAACAAACCATGGAAAAAAAATAAAAGGTTTTTGTGTTAGTTCCTCCAATACCAGCTTCCTGTTTCATGTATTATTCAATACTATTAGTTACTACCTCCCTTGGGGAAGACCTACCCTGTGGCTGTAGTGCAGTCGACTTGGGGCTGGAAAGTCACATGTTCAATTCCCTGCCATGTCCATATGTTGCCGTGTCCTTGAGCAAAACACCTAATCCTAAACTGCTCATGCGTGGTGGGTCAAATGCAGAGCACAAATTTGTTCATTTTATGGGAACACACAAAGATGACAACACTTTCACTTTGTGGCTCAGAGATGTAACAACAGCAGGTTGATAGCAAATCCCCATGCCATCATGTTTTTGTTTTTGTTTGTTTGTTTGTTTGTATCAAATATCCTACCAAGATGCCTTCAAGGATTCCCAGGCCTAGCTTGAATTATTTTATGAAGGACTCTGAGTACACGTTGTTTACCGGTACTCATTTTTAACTTTTATTTTCATCAGCCCTCAAACAGAAAATTAATGATGGATCAGATTTTGGGATCCCAGATTGTCTCCCAGTTAGTCGTGCAGTCTCCCATTAGATGTTTGATACAAGCATGCTCAGGGTCACTCATGTATTTTTAATGTTTATTGAAATTGATAACGCTCAAATTAAACATTTGAATGCAGACTTTCTAATTATTCACCTATGCTGTAATTGAGTAGTAAAACTAGCAATTGAGACAAATTCCCAAACAATTGTCTTAATGAAGTTTCAGATTATTTAATTTGTCACACCCTCCTGTTTTTGTTTGAATCATCTGCCCTCTGCTGGTTGTTAGAAACACTGCAGCTTTAATGCATTGGCTTCTTTTTCCAGACCCTGAGGTGTGTTGACATTTATTTTCTAGTTGTACATAATTTAATGCCTTGTTCTTTCCTTTTAAAGTAGAGTTTTATATTCAGAGTCAGAGTCAGAGAGTCTTTATTGTCATTTGCACCGCATGTGGTACATGTGATAAAAACGANTTATATTCATCTTCATGTTGACTAGAAAAACCATACCCCCCCCCCCCCTTCCCCCAACCAATTTCTGACACACTTTGTTTGAAACATGTGCATATGTACCTGAGTTTGCATTGCAAAAACGAGCACTCCGTTAACTGAACTTACGGAACAGCAAACTGTAGGTAAGAAATATGCAGCTAAAACAAACATTTCACGTTTATGAACATCCTCAAATACAACAAAATTAACTTTTGTGACTCTGGTAACATTAAATCTAGACTTCTTTTTCTGACAATCCCCACCAAGGCTCTTGTCTCTAAAACTATAGTTGCTAATAAATAAAAACTCACAAAAAGCTTTGAGCCATAGTTTATCCTCAAATTGATCCTTAAAGCTGCAGTCTGCAGTTCTGTAGTGCAGTCTGTAAGTTGTCTAAAAATATATTTTTAACATATTTCTTCACTCTGTCACTATCTCCTGACAGGCTGATGTTAGACAAAGTAATCTCTAAAAAAAACTATAGTCCCCTTGCTTCTCAGAATTTCAAAAAAGCCACAGTGACCCGCCGTTAACCAGCCAATAAAAACAGAGTTTTTAACCAGCCAATAAAAACAGAGCTTCTCACGCTCCTAACCCACGCCCCCCCCGTCCCAGCCCGCAGCGGCCGCGCAGGTTCTCGTTGAAATAATTGCAAAGCGATGCAAAACTGTTTTGTATGTGACACAAATGTATTAAATTCCCCTTCTTCATCCCTGATCTGGACTTTTCTTTTGTTTTTTTGCCAAAAGTCAAGTGATCGCTTCATCCTCCGCAGCTGAGTCCATGAATGAATTGAGGAAATGAATGAATTTGTCACGAGCGAATTAAACTCGGGTTCAACGTGGCTGCGCGCGGCTCTGCAGATTTCATGGTGTTCTGGTGTGCTGGACCAGCGCTCCCTGTTTTTATTTTATTTTTTAGAACGTTTTATTAACATATAATCACAGAACTTCGCAGCTGCTGACAGGACATGTAGTGGAGGCGGAGCATTCGGAAGCAGAGCTGAATTTCACCGACAGCAAGAGCGAGCTGAGCCATATATGGCTCTGAGTGGGGAGGGACCAGAATCATTTCCCAGATGAAAATGTTTCTAAGTGCTGCGTTCTACCAAAAACTGCAGACTGAACCTTTAACCTCTCATCATGAGGAACCAACTTTGTTTTAGTCAGAATCTCCTAAAAAGCTTATACCATTTCCTGTCTTTCTGCAGAAATGTCAGACTTTTGTTGTTAAAAACAAATTAAATGTTGAGTTGAATAACTTCTTGTTATGAATCCATCTCAGTTGTGTTTGGCTGATTTTACTAAATACACATCTAACTTTTTATTTGGTCGTTCTCCATCAGTGGGAAGCCAAGTTCCTAAGTGTCCAAACACATCCTCAGCATTTGGACATAAAAATAAATGGCAATAACTAAGTGAGAAGTCCTCCTGTTAAAAAAAAGCTCATAGAAATCATTTTTGCAAAGTAAATGGAAGAGGCTAGACCTAACTGTAGCTGGTCGGATACATCCTCAACTGTGTTTTGAATCTAAATGTAAAATGTTCTCTACAAACAGCCGTTCTTATGCCTTCGGTCCCGGTTCGTCGAGGAAGACCTCGGCGGGACCGCTTGGCGAGGAACGAACCTGTTCCTGGCCCAAGCTTGGCCAGCCTGAAGCGGTCCTGCTGCGGGTCTCGGCCGCTGCTCTCCGTCGAACGCTGGCCTTTTTTGTGAGGGCGGCGTGTGGCTGAGCGGTGTTGATGCTGCACGGCTCTGCTCCCACTGGCCTCTCTGGGGGGGGCGAAAGCTTTTCTCGGCATCCCCTCGCATAGGGTCTCAGCCTGTTTTCGTCTTTGCTCCAGCCTGCTCTGGATGCGTTCCAGAGCCCCTCCGAAGAGCCCCGCCGGCTCGATCGGGTGGTGGAGAAACGGGTACCGCTGGCCCTCTGGTGGGTCAGTCAAGGTCAGCCACAAATGGTGCTGGGCGATGACCACTTCAGCCATGCATCTCCTCTGAGCGATGGCCGCGGTCCCCATCATCCTGAGGACAAAGTCTGTGGCCCTGCGGGCTTCCTCCAGGATTTCTGCCGCACTCTTTTTGTTCGTCGTTTGCTGAAGCTCCTGCAGCTTCTCCACTAAGTAGGCTTGCATCATGGCCAAGGCATTCATGGCGCGGACCGCGAGGCCCTGAGCTCGGTAACACTTTTCGAGCTGGGAGGCCGAGGCGCGGCAGGCCTTGCTGGGCAGAGTTGGCTTGGAGCCCGATGTTCTGGGGGCTAAGTGGGCCGCCAGCGTGTCCTCCATCTGCGGGATGGTGGCTATTCCTGCTGCCTCCATGCCGGCGACGTCGAGGAACTGGGAGAGAGGCAGAAGCATGGGAGCTCTGGGTTCAGCCCATGTGCGAGTCAGCTCCCTCAAGAAATCTGGAAAAATCGGCATCCTGTGCCTCGTGGCCGACTGCTGCTTCGCGAAGAAGTAGTTCCCCAGCAACCTCGTAACCTGTTGGCGAGGTGGGGGTTCTGGCCAGCTGATCCGTAACGTGTCCGCCGCTCTGCGACACAGGTCGAACCGAGCGGGGATGGAGACATCTGTCTCTGGTTGAGCTGTCGTGGGGCTCTGGGAGAAGTCCTCTTCGTCTCCCTTGTCCTCGTTTTCAGCCTCATCGTCTGATATTTCACCCGAAGCTGTTAGCGAGAGCTCATCTGCACGTAACAGGCTTCTGGTATAAAACTCTATGGTGGAGTCCCCGACGGGGGCCGCCATGTCCATACTGTCCCCCCAGTCAGCGTGGCCGTTGTCCTCCAGGTCCACGGCCTCGAGCTCCGGTGTGGGAGTGAGTGCCTCTGTGAAATCTGGGTCCCGCGCCGCCGCGGAGCCACCCATGGCCTTGACCACAATGCCCACTCGACGCTTCCTCACAGCCTCAAGCATCTGGCTGCAGTGCGGGAAGGACTCGGGGGATTCCAGCGCTGTCTTAGCGTGCAACATCCCCAGGCAGATGGGACAGGCCTCGTGGGTGTCCGTCGCCGAAAGGGAGTAGCCGCAGCCGCTGGGGCAGGCTCGGGAGCTGGGGCTCGCTGGCCTGTTGGTCTTCTTAGAATTTTTGGATTTTCGCTTTCCCTTCTCTGGAGCCATGGCTGAGAAGAGTCGAGCTCGTTAGCTGTAGCTAACGTGGTCCGAAGACGTCCTCTCGTCGAGTCACTCTCGTTGGCTAGCCTGCTAATCTCCGTTAGCCAGGTAGCTAGTGACGTAGTTAGCGCCGTCGAGCGAAGCTGCGAAGAGAGAAGAAAAAACCTTGAGGTTAAATAAAAGGCACTGGGCTAGCTTTTGCTAACCCAGCAGTACGAAGGAAATTTCTCTGTACGCTCAGGGTAGGGAGCGAGCTCACCTCCAGTCGAGCGATGCAGTCACAGAGAGAGTCCAACGAAGTTCAGGTGTAAGCGAGGTGAAGGGCATAAAGAGGATGAAGGTGGGGCGTCAGTCCCTATTATGCAAAGAGGGCAGGCCTCATTGCTGACGCCCACCTGCCTTAAAAGGCGTGAATGTATTACTTCAGGTGAACCGCGCGGTGGCGCAATTCCCATAGTCATATGTTGCACTAAGTGAACCTGACTGATAAGGGAACTTGATCTGCAAAGAAACACTTTATAAAGACTCTTTTTTTTACAAATTATATTTTGCTTTTGGGCCAGAGGTAATCCGAGCAAGTGTTTAAGTTTTTTATTATTTATTTAATTAATTAATAAAGACCTGGTTTCTTCTTAGTGTATTCTTGTCACTTTAGGAACTTCTAACCAAGGTCATAATGCTTGAGTTTCTACAACACTGATGTTTTTTCAGAAGCTTCTTAGGAATAAAATAATGACTTGTCAAACCTTAAATTCTTGAAAAATAAATTAAAATTGAAAAGTAAAGAAATGTCATTGTTAGTGAAACTAGAGTATTTGCTTAATTGACAGTTTATTTTTGCTGAAAGCTGCTGAAGAAGCTCAAACCGAGCTGTAAAAGTTTCATCGCTAAACTGTTAATGTGAGTTGAATTTGAACAGCTGATATTTGCTGAGTCTGAAAGCAGGAAAATAAAAGCAAAAAACAGCAGAAATGTGTAGCAAAAGCTGAATAAAGCAGACATGAGAAGAAAAAACAGAAGTAAACAGAAAGAGATTACAAAAGCTGCAATTAGCTACAAAATGTAGCTGAAAAAGCTTCTTAAAAGCTGAATTTAGCAGAAAAGGTTGAAAGTAGCATAAAAAGTTGAAATTATAAAGGGTGGAAATTAGCAAAGAAAAAAACAAGCTGAAAAATAATAAAATTAACAAAAAAAAAATCATGAAATATACCGGTATCTGAAAAGGCAGGAAAAAAGCTGAATTTAGCAGAAAGAAGCAGAAAAGTAGCCGAAAAAAGCTAAAAGGATCCAGAGGGCACTGAAATTAGCACAAAGATGCTGAACAGGAACAAAAGCTAGAATGAGTGATAAAAATATTTAAATAGCACAAACAGTTTGAAGGATGTGGAGAGCTCCATTTGGTTTTAATGAGAGAAACATGGCTGAAAAAGCTAAATATTACAAAAAGTAAAAATTGCACAAAAATCAGAGCAGGGATGTCCTGAAGGAGCTGAACGTTTTGATATTTATTGAAATAGCACAAAATTTGTGGAACGGGTTACAATCGTTCAAAAAGAAAAATGGATCTCAGTAGTAAGAATGATTTAAAAACATTCACACAATAAATAAATAAAAACTTAAACTTTTAAAGTTTCTATGTATAACTGGACACTGATGAACACAATTTCAACAACTGACACACACTCTTGGCTTTTCGTCACAGAAATCCACACGTCATCATTGGTAAATAGTATAAACTTGTGTCAGTGCCAAACAGCCTATATCCATCAGTAGTTTCCATTACCGGCAGGGCTGCAGTGTACTGACTGTGTTCAGCTTTCAGAGCTGAAGGCATTACAGTATCTGTTCTCACAGCGCGTTAAAATCATTCTGCAACTGTGACTCATCTGGCAACATTTCAGTAACTCCCTTTCAGCCGATGGAGGGTTAACGGTATGTTTAAGTCACCGTTAGCAGGTAAAACGTGCACAAATTCCTTTAAATGTCAGTTCTGTGTTTGAATAAAGCGCAGTGGTGAACAGATGAAATAAAGCTGACACTGGGAGGTAAAGAAATTTTTAAAAAGCAGATGTGTAACATGGATGAGCAAGTGAGAAACAGGAAACCTTTAATGTCTCCATGTAAATTAGTTGTAACATTTAATTTTTTTCTGGTTTTAAACCATCGCTGTGGAGGGTGAGCTGCATCAGTGTGTGCAGCGAAGATGATCTGAACACACCAAGACTCACCTCTCATATAGAAGGAAAATATTAGCCTCTGCAAGGAAAGATGTTATAAAATGAATATTTCAGTCTGTTTTATGTCTGTATATCAAAATATAAAGCAGTGTTTCTATTAAACTAACATTTTATTGGCTGCCCAGATGTTCAAATAACGGTCAAACATTATGTGGTTCTGAAATGTGAATTTTATTCTTGTTTCTTGTTCAGAACATATAATGGCTGCACACCATCAAGCTGGAAATAAGAATCTGACACTAAAGTGCTCTGTGGTGTAACTTGAGTTTGACATTACTGTCAAGTCAGCATCTTTGAAAGATACTGGATGTAGTTAGAACTAGCAGCATTTAAGTCTAATTCTCCATAACTGTGTGTAAATCTGCCTTGCATTTGGTATTTTATTGATTCAGAATGTGTCAGATTTCAGATATTTTGTTGTAATCTGTAAAGCTTTTTCCTTTTTCATCTATAAGAAATTGAAACTTTCAATAGATTTATTTTTACTTGGGTTTTTTTCTTCTCTCCTTTACTTGAAATTGCTTGGAAACTCAGCTGTTTACTGACACAGGGTGATCTGTGGTGAGAGCATTTTAAAATAGTCTTCCAGTAATAGATAGTGAGGAGGAAGGAAATGCAAGGAAGCTGTCTGATAACCCTTTCAGTACTGAATCTGAGCAGAGTTTAGAGTACAGGCCTGCAGAAAACCTGCATGTGTTTGCATTAAGCATTTTAAAAGTCTTACGGTTGTTTTAAACCTGTGTCAACGTGCACATGATGCGATCATTCATGAAAACTTTGCATGCAGGTGAAACAGAAAAGGTTGTTTGCATAATTTCTGCTTTAACCAGTTCATCAAGTTCAAATGAATCCAAATTGATCCATGTATGTATGCATGCATGTGTGTATGTCTGTATGTATGTACATATGTACGTACCAACCAAACAAAAAAACATTGCATGCATACATGCATGTACTCCCTCGCTACTTTGCGGTTTGACTTTCAAGAACTCGCTTTTTCTCCGTTTTTCAAAGTAAGATTGGACATGACACACAACTGGCTGATTGATGGATGAATTGCACCATCGGCATGGAATTTTTATTTAAAATAAATTATCATAAATTATTTAGCACCTGTTGCACCTTTGTGCAGCCCACACTGCAGGAGAAGCTCCCTCCTACAGCGTGTCATATCTGGCGGGGAGCTGAAATCATGACGTTCTGTGCTCTTGTAGAGCATTTAGAGTTTAGAAACATTGTTTAGAATATTGCAAGTGTGGGGTTTAAAACACCTTTGAGTAAAAAAACATGTACCTGAATAAGTCACACTTATTATGCGTCGCCACTAACCCGTCACGATTATTATGTGTTTACTTATGGTAATGGTCAAAACAGCTTCATTTCGCCTGAGCAGTGCAGCGACATCCATCCATCCTTCTATCGTGGCCGGAGCCGCTAGCTCTCCAGCGTTCCTCCACCTACACCAGCCGAGTGAAGCGAGCGTGCACGGGAGGACTCGCTGTTGCAGTTTTTTGAATTTTAAAACGTCAGTCGAAAGTTGTGTTTATAAATATGAAAAAAAGTATATAAGTTGCAGGATTTACATATCTATGCAAAAACTGCAGCTTATACGCTGGAAAATACGGTACTGTTCTTACTTAGCAGTTTTTCACTTATCGCTGGGTGGAGGGGGGCAGGGTACAGAAACCCTCACATAAAACGAGGCACTATTGTATAAATATATTTATATAAGCTAGCAAGTTTGCTCTAATTCTAAAATGTTCTCATCCTGAAGAGGAATATGTATTTGTTTTCTTTAATCTTTAGTTAGTTTTAATAAACCCACAGTTTTGTTTGTCTCACTGTTATAAACTCCTTCACTTTCCCAAAACAGTTAAAATGTTCTCATTTCAGCCGCGTGTCCTTTAAAAATTAATAAGGTCTTGTGCAAACAGATTTGTTCCCCCTTTTCTAAAATTAATCTCATAATTTATACATATCCACTAACAACTTTATTTCTCAGGCAAAATATGACAATTGTGTGGAAAATAATTGCATTTCTCATGAAAATCAAGACTCTTAAACACATAATTATGTTTCTTGGGAATCCTTTATTTAATAAAGCATGCCCACATAGTTTAGCATCTGTAAGCTCTTCATAATTATATGTTTATTGTTCAGCTGCTTTCATTTTAGGAACCTGATAAACCTGCAGCTGTGCACATACTGGATATCTCTGAGTTTTACGATGCCTTTGTTTTCACACATTTCTGTCTCTTGTTCAATTAGAGTTTTATTTTGACTCGTAGAAAGCAAAACTTCAGAGCAGACCCTTCTGGGAGAGTTTCAGCTCAGTTAAAAACATTTCAGTTTTATAACTTTTCATAAATATTCCTTACTATTCAGCCTTCTCATTAACGTAGCCGGCTGGAGTCATTTCCCAACATAAACACATGGACGTTCTGTGCTGGTGGACGCAGGCTGGTTAAACTACGCAATTTCGGTCCTGTGTATGTCCTGCACTGTACATATTGCAGATCTGACAATAAAGTTGACTTTGACTTTGGTCAAGACGTCTCACAGACGTGAACAGAGTTATGACGTCATAATCAGCAGCAGCTGTCAATCACTTCTGTAGAGGAGGGAGAGAGAGAGGGAGAGAGAGAGAAGGGTACAGTAAATAAAAAGTGAAGTAATGATTCCTTTGTTGCCGACACGACTTTCAGCTGAACATGCTCATCAGTAACAGTTTGTACATTTTACCTTCAGCTGATGTTCTGCAGCAGCCGAAGCTCTGATGAAAACTGGTCCTGAAGGAAACTCCATCTTACATTTCTCAGGAAATTTGTACAGATTAATCTGTTCTGCACGTGCTTCACATTTATCTACTATTTATTGTTATTCTTGTTTTTGTTGTTGTTAATGTTTCCTCTGCATAACGTTCAATCTAGTAAATGTTATTTCTCTTCCAACTCTTTATATTTTATAATCCAGCTGTTTGTTCCATTCATATAATCTAAAGCACATGTCAAACTCGAGGCCTGCAGACCAACGCTGAATAAATACATAAAACATGTTAAATGTAGCTCTCAGATTAAATTACTTTGTAGAATAAAACGAGATTAAATAAACTCTTAAATGCAGCTCTTAGAGCTAATTACATCTGCTGTAATGATCCCTGATGGTTTTTATTTGACTTTCGTCTGTTCTTTGTAAATAAAGAAGACGAGTTACATTTCCCTCTTATAATAAAATAAATGATAAATGTACTGAGTACAACTGCAATTAATTTAATTTTCAGCAAAGTTATGTTTAGTAAGAGTTGCTGCTTATTGACACATTTTGTGTTGAGCTTGTGCACGTGTACACTGTGTGATGTAAGGATTCACAACTTGATTAAAGTAGTTGTAGTTTATTTAGTGATACAATTAGTTACATAAGTTTCGTAATCATATATTTTGTTCTTGGTATGAGCATTTACACCTGTGTTGTATTCAACAAGTAAACTCATTTAAAGATTTTTATAACATTTTATCTGGTATGGTTTAGTTTGTAGAATAGTCACTGGTCAGGGTTATAAAGAAAACTTTCATCAGGATAGTGTGTTTTGGTACTACTACATAAAGTTATACGGTGCAGAGGGTATTTTTGTCATCAAAGTACCGTTTGATACAGTTAAGACAAACTCATGTAGTGTTTAAAGAAATAAATGTACAGTAATGTTGGTTTTAAACATGTTCTCAGATAAAGTTCAGCTGCCAGTGTTCTTCCTTCACAATATACTGATTTCATTTTTTATTTTTTGTAAAATTATTTAGTAAAATTCTCTTCAAATGGCTGAAAAGTGCATATACAGTACAGTATTTGATTTGATTTTTTTATTTTCAGAGGGGTTATGCCCCCAAACCTTTAGGACTGCTTCATGGCTAAGGGGTTAGAGCAGTCGTCCTCCAATGCAAGAGTTGGGGGTTTGAATCCACCAGCAGTCACATGCCAAAGTGTCCCTGGGCAAGACACTGAACCCCTCATTGCCTCTGATGTGTGTCCCATGTCTGAATGTGATAAAGGACTGATCAGTCTCTTTAGAATGATTTGTTCAGTTAACTTTGTAGAGATCTAGTAGAGTGCTGTGTGAATGGGTAAATGAGGTACAGATTGTGATGTAAAGAGCTTTGAGTGTCTTGATAATAAAGAAAGGTGCTTTATAAGTACAGTCCATTTACTTCACAGCTGCTCTCTAATAGAGCTTAGGTGTTCCTCTTAGCCATTAGCAAACGGCGGCTGATACTGTATTCTGTTTCAGATTTAATATATTATCTGTTTTATGTAGTCATTAGTGGTCAATTCATTAGTCATTATTTAGTGGATTATAAAATATAAAGAGTTGGAAGAGAACTACCGTATTTTCCGGATTATTGGTCGCACCGGAATATAGGTAGCAGTGTCCAATTATTGCCAAAAAATTGGAAAAATCCATAAATAGGTCGCACCGGAATATAGGTCGCACCTACGTCACCGCCGACGTAACGCGTCATCCACTGCTGACGCCCCGCGTGACCGCTGAGTCAACCCGGCAATACGGACCGAGTGTTTAGCTCTGCTGCTAATGTCTGCCAGAAGCTAACAGAAGCTAACACGAGACGAGTCCGCCTCTCAGAACACCGAATAAAAAATCAAATTTTATGTCAAAAGTTTTCTATAATCATCGTTACGTACATTAATGTCTTATAATTTAAACTCTGTAAGCAGAAAAAGTATACACCGAGTGGTTTTGAAGCTATTTATAAGCAAACAGAAGTAAACTGAAATAAAAAAATTAAAAAAACACGGGAAGTCCGCCTCTCAGAACACCGAATAAAAAATCGAATTTTAAGTCAAATGTTTTCTATAGACCATCGTTACGTACATTAATGTCTTATAATTTAAACTCTGTAAGCAGAAAAAATATACACCCGAGTGGTTTTGAAGCTATTTCTAACATACCGGTAAACAGAACAACAGCCAAAAGCTAACAAAAAGCTATGCTAAAAGATCATTTTTTTTTTATTTTAATCTCAAACATCTAATAAAGCTACTCACTTGTAAACGTCCACACTGTGATTCCATTCTGTAAGTTTCAGAAAAATTTGCTGAGTGGTTCTTGACTTATCTTGCAAAAAAACCAGCTAAGAAACACAGAGCTAACAGCTACATCCAGGCCAGCACGCCCACAGAGTGTCCGAGCGAGCACAGGAGCTTTTTTTGGGACGCATGAGCTGGAAACGGTCTTCTTCTTCTTCTTGGGTCGGTGTACTCCTCTGGAAGTGGTACTGCACAGCGCCCCTAGTGGCCGAAAGTGGTACTGCACAATTTTTCTGCCAAAGTGAAAAAGACTGATATCTGAGTCAAAAATTGGCCTAAAAATCCATCCATCCATCCATCCATCTTCTTCCGCTTATCCGGGGTCGGGTCGCGGGGGTAGCAGCCTAAGTAGGGAGGCCCAGACTTCCCTCTCCCCAGCCACTTGGAGCAGTTCCTCCGGGGGAATCCCAAGGCGTTCCCAGGCCAGCCGAGAAACATAGTCCCTCCAGCGCGTCCTGGGTCTTCCTCTGGGTCTCCTCCCGGTGGGACGTGCCCGGAACACCTCACCAGGGAGGCGTCCAGGAGGCATCCTAACCAGATGCCCGAGCCACCTCAACTGGCTCCTCTCGATGTGGAGAAGCAGCGGCTCTACTCCGAGTCCCTCCCGGATGACTGAGCTTCTCACCCTATCTCTAAGGGAGAGTCCAGCCACCCTGCGGAGAAAACTCATTTCAGCCGCTTGTATCCGAGATCTTGTTCTTTCGGTCATAACCCAAAGCTCATGACCATAGATGAGGGTGGGAACGTAGATCGATCGGTAAATTGAGAGCTTTGCCTTTTGACTCAGCTCTCTCTTCACCACGACAGACCGGTACAGCGCCCGCTTCACTGCGGACGCTGCACCTATCCGCCTATCGATCTCACGCTCCAGTTTTCCCTCATTCGTGAACAAGATCCCGAGATACTTAAACTCCTCCACTTGGGGCAGGACCTCCTCCCCGACCCGGAGAGGGCATGCTACCCTTTTCCGGCTCAAGACCATGGCCTCGGATTTGGAGGAACTGATCCTCATCCCGGCCGCATCACACTCGGCTGCAAACCGCTCCTAAAAATATGGAAAAAAAAATCCATAAATAGGTTGCATCGGATTATAGGTCGCAGGCCTTGAAAAAACCATAAAAAGGTGCGACCTATAATCCGAAAAATACGGTAACTGATTGAACAATAAACACACATTAGGTAAGTAGAGAAAACTAAAATGTCAATAAATAGATGAATGTGAGATTCATGCAGAACAGATTTAATCTTTACAAACTTCCTGAGAAATGGAAGGTGGACTTTTCTACAGGACTAGTTTTCATGTCAGCGCAGGCCGCTGCAGAACATCAGCTGGTGTTAAAAAGTGCTAACGCTGTTTATTGATCAGCAAACAACGTGACTTCTGCAACAGAGAAATCATTTCTTCACTTTTCCCTCCCTGTACCCGTCTGTGTCGAGTTTTCTCTACTATTCTTTTCCTCCTTCCCTGGACACCGAAGAGCTTTGCTTGTTTACGTATTATTCATGTATTTTGGGCTCAGGTGAACACCGGAGCAGGTAGAGGGAGGAGGAGGTGACCTTTGTGTTTGCTTACAGGCCGACTCCGAGACGTAAAATAAATATGACGCAGAGTTTTTGAAAAATCCTCAAGACGTGGCGTGTATGATAATGATGTGAGGTGTACTACATTCAGCGATGGTGAAAACAGGAAGGATTTATTTGAGTGTCTTCGTCAGTCAGTGTGGGCGGCGTGGGACACTGAAACCACTGCCTATTATTGAGAAGGCTTCACGTCCTTCCCTTTTTATGTGCCCAAGATGTCTTCAAATATTACTTTAAATTTGACATTTGTAGCTGTGATTTCTACTGATTTAAAAAAATATAACCTCTGTAGCCATTTAAAGTTGATTAACTTGTTGTTGTTGTTTTTATCTCACAGAGAAAGTTAAAGTAACCTGGTATTCTTCAGCTGCTGAAATGTGAAACTTGGAGCATGTTTCTGTTCTCACTTCTCTGCAAAGCAATATAAAAGAAACAATGTGCGGTGCTCCAGTTTGCAGCTGTTGTGCCTTCACACGTAATTTCGTTTGAAGGGTTTTAGATGCGGTGACTTTTGCTTTCATTTCGGCACATGAAACGGCTGCACGGCGTTCATGTGCGGCGCTTTAGTTTTCTTTTTGGTTTCCATATTAAGAGTTTATTTATGTGCATTTTGGCTGCTGCTTGAACTCCACTGCAGTCTTTCAGTCACAGGCGGCGGTGTGTTTCAGGGATGGGTGGTGTTTTTCTAGCCCAAAGATCAAGGGTGTGAGCCCCAGCTCTGTAAACAAAAAGGGCAAGAGATTACGTCGTGTGCACCGTTTATCATTTTTTTCATTTAACAAATATTACAAGTATAAAACGGCGTTGATAACTATTTACTTAACCAGTGACAAAGTGGAATTACTGACCGCAGTCGTCAGTCAGTTTTTAATTTTAATTTTTGTTTGTTAAATCACCAAGTTTTTCAGTGGTTTTATGTCCTGCCACCAACAAGGAGCAAAGGTTCAAATTACCGTATTTTCCGGTGTATAGGTCGCACCTTTTTATGTTTTTCTCAAGGCCTGCGACCTATATATGGCTTGTTATCACTTTCGGTGAAACAAATTTTTAAATCCAGCTCATTTCACAATTACGTTCATTTATTAAGGAAAAGTTCAGCTCAGACATATATTTGCTATAATTTTTATCAAACAAATAATTGTTTTTAAGTGTTAATCTTCTTAAAAGCCTTGCTGTGCGCTCCTGTGGCAGACATTTGCAGCAGAGCTAAACGTAGGTGCGACCTATCTAGGGATTTTTCCAATCTATTGATGATAATTGGACAATGCGACCTATACACAGGTGCGACCTATACACCAGAAAATACTGTAGATGAAACTTTTTACAGCAAGTCTTTACTTTTTGTATCATTTCAACTCAGTTTTTGGCTGTAGCCCAAGGTGAAAACAGAAAATTGATCTGAATGAACTTTGACGCATCCGTTCAGACAGTAAACTTATCAGAATTTATTCAGAGCTTTTGATTTCTTCTTCTTTCGGCTGCTCTCTTCTTCAGGGGTCACCACAGCACAAAGACATGGCGATTGTTTTTACGCCATATGTCCTTCCTGACACAACCACAGACCCAACGAGCTACCACAGCCCTCTGTGTGGAGCAGAGAGCTGCTATCTGGGGCACCAGAGGGAGCAGATGGGTGTTAAGGGCCTTGCTCAAGGGCCCAGAGTGGGGCAAATGAGGGTGGAGGCAGGTGTGGGTGCTTCATTTTCCCACCCACATTTTGGTGGTGTCCGTTGAAATGGCAACCTTCCAATCACAGACTCGCCTTCTCTAACCTCTGCACCACCACACCCCATCAGAATTTATTTAGAGCAAACCAGTCAACTTTGTTGAACTTTTAGGAACTAAAATGACATCAAAATATAACAATTTGCAGTTAAAATAAAGGATCGCCTTGGAATGGAAGCATTTATAGAAACGGTTGTCTTGAAATCCTACAGATTAATCTCTGCAGATTACGTTCAAGGTAGCGCTGTGGTTACACACCTTCTAATCTTTACATGTTTTGTTTTTGTGTCTTTACAGTCATCAAGGAGAAGTACAGCGACTGGACAGAGTTTCTCATTCAGGACTTAACGGGGTCCAGGACAGCACCGGCTAACCTGCTGGAAGGGGTGAGTCCACATTAAAATATCTCACAGTGGGATTGATGTCTTTCCATTATACTCATTTAAAAAATCTGCAACATCACAGTTACGTGTGTGAAAGGATTCAAAGCATTGATTGATTTTTTTGTGAAGATTAAATTGTAAAATAATTTGCCCATGACTTCAGACATGTAAAGTGTCTGAAACGCTTAGAAATTAGGATGGGGGGAAACGGTAAACATCAAAGGGTGACAGCTTACAAATGTTTTTACAGACGTTTGTATCTCGGTGGGTTTTTGGGGTTTAAATATTTTTAAAATCTCTGTGATTTGGTGTTTCTCCTTTTTACGTCACATTTTATCAGTTAACCGTTTTTGAGGTTGTCCTGCGGGACGCCTTGACCAGTTTTTGTTTGGTTTTGCATGTTTTATTTCTATTTTTGGTCCCTTTTTTAAACTGCTTGTGTTGCATTTACATCCCAGTTTGATCATTCAGTATAAACTTTATACCGGTAGTCTCATTGTAATTTTTGTGTTTGTGAGCATTTTAATGTTTTCTCACTGAACATATTTAATTATTTTTATAGTCTATGTTTACTAAGATATGAATGACTTGTATATATTTTTAATAGGAACGGGCCAACTGGACAAAAACAAACAGATCTGAGTGATCAAAATTAGTGTCTGATAAACTTTCTTTGAGATACAGTAAAAGGTTTTCGGTTTCCACCCTTTACCTTTCTGTACTTTTCAACTTTTAGATGAAAAAACGAGGAAAACACGTCTGAAAATGACAGAAAGAGGAGTTTTGCCATTTCATTTTCTTTGACTGTGTTTTTTAGAAATACTGTACCAGTGATTGTATTTCTGTGTGTTTGTGCACCTAACTTAGATCTTTGTAGTGTTCCAGAAGATTTCATAATGCCTCAACCCGTTGTCTGTCTCCCCTCAGCCTCTGCGAGGTAAAAACACGGTGGATTTGATTGTCGAGGGCTCCGTCTTGGAGCTTCAAGATGTTTCGGACCCCTTCGTTTACTGGCCGGTACGAGTCATCCAGAACGTTGGAGGGAGGCTCCGGCTGCGTTACGTGGGCCTCTCCAAGGACCACCAGACTCAGGACATTTGGCTGTTCTACCTGGACATCAGGCTCCGCCCCCTCGGCTGGGCCCTTGAAAACAGTCTATCTTTAGAACCACCAACAGGTGAGAATCAGTTCTGTTGGCTCTATTTTCTTTTCACTGTCAGCCAATATGAAAATCTTCTAAAATGTATTTACAGTGTTAGTTTGCTTTTGTTTGTACTTTGATGTTTTAGCTCAGTTTGCATGTTTTTACCTGTGGATTTTCTCCAGGTACTCTGATTGTCCTCCCTCAGTTTAAAGTACATTAAATAAATCCATTTCAAATTGAGCTGAGTGCACGAGTTGCCCTGTGATGGACTGACTGTCTGAACGTGTGACTTTAAACAGGAAGAAGCTGAAGAAGTTATTCCTAGAACTGAAACCCAAAGGGAATTCCAATGAATAATTTTCTAGTTTCATCAAATTCCCCCTGGTGGTGTTTTCTTTTTTTTAACAATCTATTCGATAGACAGACATTGCGAAACAAAATCAAACTGTAAAAATGATATTCCTAAATCAGGATGAGAGCAAAAATGGAGGGAAATCAGATTCCAGGACTCATCATGTTTCTGCAGATAGTTTGAACAGAAAACAAAATAGGAGATAAAACACAACGTTATATTTTATTTGAATGCAAACTCACCATTTTACACAGAATTGTTTTTAGAGTATTTGTCAGCAACATATGATCTTTGGGGAAAAACGTCTGTAAATTTAAAGGGATATTCTGCTTTTTTGTCTACTTAAAAAGATCAGAACTCACATTTTATTGAAATGTCTTTTTTATGCTGCATCATGTTAGACTCAAACATCATTCCCTATTTATTTGTATAACATTCATATTACAGCATTGGGTTACAAAATAAACTGTGTTGTTACTGTATGTGTATGAAATTACACAGACTGGGTAAAAATAACAATATGTCTCTTAAAAAAAGTATTTGTTTTATTAAATATCTGCACTTGGTGTTTATAACTGAAGCATTTAACAACTAAAAAGACAAACAGTCATTTTGAGTGTCAAAAGAGGAATATTTAAATTATTTTATTAGGGAACTTGATGCCACTGCCTTGTCTTTTCTCAGACCTCAGGTCTCTGAAGAGCGCTGCCAACTGGCAGCAGGCTCTGGAGGACGCTCGAGTCGATGGGCAGAAGAATCCACTGCCGCTCGAGGTTTTTAAGGTGAGTCTTTGTGTTTATAAGACGCTTTTATTCATAAGAATTTGGGCTGCTTTCACATTTTTCCTGCGATCAGTTGACCTGCTGGAAAACACAGAGCATTTCCATCAACATTTTACAGAAAAAAAAATATCAGAATACATTTTGATTAATTTATTTTACCTTTATTTAACCAGGAAAGTCCCATTGGAAAAATAAAAAATGCACAACAAAATTAAACCATCAAATTGAGAAACATAAAAAAAATAAAATAAACAAGAACAACAGGTTGAGCATGCATCAGGGTAAGAACAACAGGTGCAGGTTATGGAGTTGGCTCAGGTTTGATTTAAAAGCGCTCAACAAAATCAACGCTGTTCGTTTCCGTTCTTTCTGCAGAACATTTCATGTAGAAAGTGCAAAGTGAACAAAAGCCTTTTTTTTTTACAAAATTCAGCCTGGCCAAACGAAACAAAGCATCAGATAGTGGAGGGAGTAGAACCAGCACCTCTCTGTTCAGTTGGAGTACAAATAAAAAAGGGAAGAAGTCCACATTGTATATCATATATTAAAAACATATTTACAAAGTTATCTAACGTTCGGCCACTATGTTAACTGGCTTGCCCTTTTTTGTTTTGTTTTTCAGTTTTCTTTTCATTTGGGTTCACCCATTAAGGGGGAGGCATTTAATTCCTGCTGACGCTCCTTGTTTACAGTCAAAACTGGGTAACGTGCCGAACGTAAAACAAATTAAATATGAAAGTTATAGACAAGTGGAGAACCGCCTAATGGTGATAAGGACAGTACAAAAATACAAGCAGACTGGAATAAAGCCTCCTTAACAAAGTTGAAAGTAAATGGGAGCATTTAATTAAATATTTGGTTAACATTCAGAAGCATCCTTGCACAGTTTAATAAAGTACGTTCCACAAAACAGAACATCAGTTTTTTACGGGGTTTTGTGACATGACGCTCAAACAGGAAGTTAAATGTTTACACGTCCCGTCAGTTTGACTCGAAAGAACCAAGAGAGTTCGAAGCAGCAAAACATATTACTGCAATTTAAGTTTAAAACTTGTTCAAACATAAAACAAATCTCACAGTTCACCCCATCATCGAAAACAACACTAGGTTTCACCTCAGAATCATCAGTTTGACACATCCAGCAGGGTTTGTCAACTACATGGGACTTGCATGCGTGTGAATCATATGTGGAGCACATTTGTCTAATAATCTTGATTTTACTGTGTCAGGACCACGTAGACCTGCCCGAGCACTCCTTTAAGACCGGCATGAAGCTGGAGATGGTTTCTCCGTGGGAGCCGCTCCAGATCTGTCCCGTTTCTGTCAGCAAGGTGAGTCACGCTGAAAAAGATTATCTACAGTAAACTTAAAGAGGTTTCAGGCCGCCTCCCTCCTCCAGCGTTCTTCAGCTGTGGTCAAAGATTCACGTTGTTTTCAAGTGAGGTGACCTTGTTCATGACGTGTTTGGATTCCAGAGAATGGAATTCAGCAGAAAAGTCTCCGGGAAGTTCTTTGGTATATAAGCTCCCACAAGCCAGTTAAAACATCAGGTTGTGTGACGTTAAAGAAACAAGCTCAAAACGAACAACTTCAAAGGTTTTTCACCCTTACTGCGACATTTATTCTGTACGATTCAACTAAAAACTAAAGAAGGCTGATGTGTGGGGGGGGAATGTAAACAACTAATAAATCATTGAACTATTTACTGCTTCTTCAATAGAATAGAATAGAATATATCTTTATTGGCATATTTGCACCAAGGTACAAAGTTTTGCAATTGGCGCGCGCACCATCCGAAGAGGGACGTACGCACGGAAGCCGCAGCAGTATAAAACCGCGCCACCAACAATCAGATATGAAAAAGGAACATACAGTCGGGTAATCAGTGGTATTCAAAAAAGAATCTATCACAATTTGTCTTAGGACACTCCATGATAAAGTCTAAAAAACTCTACCAGCTTTAGCACGAATAAGACAAGACATGTTGCGTTTCATGGCAAGCAGGGAGATTGTCCGTGAAAATCATTTCAGATAAGCACAGTCTGTAGATGGCATTCAGCTCGGCTCCATCTGAAAGCACAAACCTATAGTTACAACCAAGGCATGCTCAGATTATTTTGTTAGTATGCTGTGTCAAGGATGTGAACATCTTCATCCCTGAAAGTGACCGCTGGCCTGCAGATGATTGTAGACCAGAGTCCTGGCCTGATGATGATGATGATGTTGGATGTGCTCTTCTTTGGCTTCTAAAGCCTCATTGGTAAAATTGATCTGTCCCACCCGTTCATTCAGCAGCTGGTTCTGTGCCTTCTGAAGGATCTCGCTTGCCCAGTGCTCACTGACGGAAGAGTTGAGTTGCAGGCTCTTAGTAAAGGTGCCCCTCTGTCTGAGTCAGAGGTAGAATCTCAGCTGGTTCCTGTACTCCACCCTCTTCCTTTACCGTCTGCTCCAACTCTTGAGCAAGTTTGAGGAATCCTGGCCAAAATGAATCAAAATGTCCTGAAACATGCTCAGTAATCCAGGTAGATAAATCTTACAAGGTTGAGTCAGGTGCTTTGGTCAGGTCTGCTGTATTCTCATTTAGATGAGTTTTTTTTTTTCAAGCAGATACAAAATTTACATTTTTAAAAATATCCGGAGAAGAGTAGACGAGGCCTGAAATTTAGTTGCAGAACTGACGTCAGCAGAGAAAAAACATGTTTTAGTGCTTCCTGTTTCATTTGTGAGCTGTCAGTGTTTACTATGCTGTTATGCTTTTTCACTGGTGTTTTACTTTAGGTCTTCAGAGACATTTCACGTAGGATGTATTATTGTCAGGTTCAAAATGCTCCTTCCTTTGTTACACTCATTTGTTTGAGCATATATTGAATGCTAGAACTCAGTACTGACATCTTCAACTCTAAAATGATCTGATTTGATCATTTCTAGGATACATTCATTTAGGCCTGTCACGATAAACTAAATCAAGTAATCGCATGATAAATGAAAATGATCAACCTCATTTTCAGTTCTCTCCTTATCATTTCTTCATGTCTCTCTCAGTACTGAAGACACTGGATGACAAAAGGCTCTTCACTGACCCATCTCCTTCTATTTTCTCTTTCAAATCCATTTTAACGATCCAAAATCTCATTTTCAGAACTCTGTCCTGTTGTAATCTGTGCTTTATAATAATAATAATAATGATGAATTCAATTTATAACGCACTTTTCATTAATGAAAATCTCAAAGTGCTACAAAGTGCAACAGAATTAAATGTCAATAAAACAAGTAATACAACAAGTAAAATCAATAACAGTATCAACTAAGATCAAAAGTAGAATCATGAGGAGGCAGAGTATGCTCGGTTGAAAAGAAAGGTCTTTCGTGTAAAAAGTTGTTTTTTTCTGCAAAAAGAAGCTGACAACTTGTTTACTGATTTTTTTTATTAAAAGCTTTGTGTGAAAAATGCTAAAGAACTCAAACCGCACCAAGCGAACGCCATTTTGAGAACCGAAGAGAGACAGCCCATGTCACATTAAGGGACCTCCCTCCCATTTTTCTTAGAGACACGTTGCTCACTCCCTCACTATCCATCCTTTGGTTCAAACAGTCTTATACTGCCATCCAGTTGTCAAAAAAAGGTACAGCACTCAAAACAAATTAAACATCTCTTCTTAAATTTGACAATAATTATAAATTATTTTCACATTTTAAACAATATTATCGTTTATCGCAATAATTTGAGACAATTAATAGCCCAGCAAAAATTGTTATCGTGACAGGCCTATATTCAATACTTCCACGAAAAACAAAGCTTCACATCTTACACCATATTTCAAACATTTTCCTCTTTTAAAAGTTTTCTACTCAAACAAGAGCTCTTCAGTTTCTTCTGTCCGTACATGAATCATATTTGTTTTTAATCACTGAAAGTCATTATTCAAGCCTTTTTATGGCTATTTTTAATTGTTGCATTCCCTTTTGGCCTTTTTCATAAACCCTTAGCAACATGTAGGAACACGTCTGCAGTTTTATGACTGAAACGTGAGCTGCTGCAGCAACAGTGAAGCTACGTAGCTTTTTATGGTCATATTTTGCGTCAGCAGCATATTTGATACTCAGTAGAAACAAAATCTTTTTTATGCAGTGAAGTCCTAATTTGTTGATCCATTTATGTGAAATAAAGCATGTGNATTTTTAATTGTTGCATTCCCTTTTGGCCTTTTTCATAAACCCTTAGCAACATGTAGGAACACGTCTGCAGTTTTATGACTGAAACGTGAGCTGCTGCAGCAACAGTGAAGCTACGTAGCTTTTTATGGTCATATTTTGCGTCAGCAGCATATTTGATACTCAGTAGAAACAAAATCTTTTTTATGCAGTGAAGTCCTAATTTGTTGATCCATTTTCCTAATTTGTTGATCCATTTATGAGAAATAAAGCATGTTTTTTAAGAAGTGCTTTTTTTTTTTGAGGAACTGTTTAAATTAATTTGTTTTAGTCATAAGTCTGTAGTTTTAAATTACAAAGGTGACCCAACCATACTGATTTATAACGCGTTAAAAAATCACAACAATATCCTGTTTGAATTTAAATTGATTATATAGTTGATTGTAAAATTTCAAAAGTCAAAGTTATTTGTTTTATCTAGTAGATAAATTATACAGTTATATATTTGAATTATATAATTTTAAAAGAAAATATTGTGCACAATAATTTGCATAGCATTTACTGTATATTTGTATGTATTATACTTCTGTCAAGAATATTAATACAGTATTGTTTTGGTGATGATGAATATTTAGTGTTTAGCAATTTGTAAAGTAATAATTAATTAAAGGTGAAAAACTAAAATAATGGTTCCTGTATTTCATCATTCTAAATTTAAAACCTTGAGCATTAGAATAATCTTTAACTTGGTTCCATTCAGGTCCACAGTGGGAGCTACTTCCAGGTGACGCTGGACGACCTCTCTGCTGATGCCACGCCTCGCTCCGTGGTGTGTCACGCCAACACGCCTGGCATCCTGCCGGTCCAGTGGTGTCTCAAGAACACGGTGGTTCTGGAGAGGCCTCGGGGCTACGAGGGTCAGGACTTTGACTGGGCGGACTACCTGAAGCAGAGCGGGACTGAAGCGGCTCCCGAAACCTGCTTTCCTGATGTAAGAAGCTCATGTGACGTCAAGCATTTGTTCTGGTGTATTCATTGTGCTTTGTTGTTTTCAAGTTACTTTTAGGAATTGTATTTCCTCCAACTGGATCATCCATAGCAGTAGCTGTCATCTCTGGATCTTATGAGGCCTGCAGGAGTCTCTTAAACAGGCTCTGCAGTAGCATAAAAATAGACAAAATACATTTTTATTAAACCTCAAATGAAAATAATTGAGATTGTAATACACATCTGTGCAACTAGGTAATACAATGATCATATGTCTCTGTGCGTTAGTTTTCTTACATTATATCCAGTGTGCAGTTTATAGTAAAGACAATTAATAAAGTCTACAAAATATGGGTGGACGTTCAGATTATCAGCAATTCTTTATTGTCGTTCCACCACATGTATGTGGTGGAACGACAATAAAGAATTGCTGATAATCTGAACGTTCAAGTGTTTCCTTTCTCACATCTTTAAAATGAAAAGCAACGTCAACAAAAGTACAACAAATTAAACAACTATGAGGTTGTTTTACGTTAGAATGGTTTTATGCTGATGCTGTTGACAAACCATTTCCTGGATTAACGTACGGTAAACCAACTGGAGGACGGTGCAGTTTGTTGTAATCTGAGCTTTCGTCTCAGGTTAGATCCTACCGTGAGCGTAAAACAAACCCTCTCTTTAATGTGTGTGTGTGTGTGTGTGCGTGCAGACATGGCGGAACAGAAACTTTGCCAAAGACATGTGGCTGGAGGCGGTGAACCCTCGGCGGCCGGCGGACGTGTGCGTGGCTCAGATTACGCAGGTTAGAGGACGCCTGCTGTGGCTCCGACTGGAAGGTACACACGTTTATTTGCGTTTGTGTGCAAGGATAAAATATAAGTGGACTCATGTTGGACTGACAGTTCCCCCCCTCTCCTTTCCCTCTGCTGTCTCCAGGTGTGGCGAAGCACCTGTCCGAGTGCATCGTGGACGTGGAATCCATGGACATCTTTCCTGTTGGCTGGTGTGAAGCCAACACTTACCCTTTAACCTCGCCGCTCAAACCTGTCTGTATGTACACAAAAAACACAACAAGTGCACAAAGTGTCCTAGATTTTATTGTCCCGGTGGTAGGGTGGTCGTCCTCCAATCAGAGGGTCGGGCGTTCGATCCCCAGCCCCTGCAGCATAGGCTAGACACTTCCCACCAATAAGCTGAAGGATCAGTTTGAATATAAAATGTGCTGCATATAATGTGTAAGAATATGAAAGTGCTGCGTGAATACATGAGTATGAATCGATAAATGAGAAACCTGAGGTTAAACCGGTGGTATTTAAGTTGTGGATGATTTAACATTTATTAAAAATAAAATAAAAACTTTATTTTTTGTCTGCAGGCCAGAAGCAGAAGAAGATAGCAGTTGTCCAGCCAGAAAAACAGTAAGAAACACAAAACAAATCCTTCAGTTTTTAATGAAAAGCTCATGTGATAATGAACAGAAGTTCAACACCCTTTTTAAAGCAGTCAGTATTGCATTAAAGGTGCAGTCTGCAGTTTCTGTAGTGCAGTCTAAGTTTTCTAAAAAATATATTTTTAACATATTTCTTCACTCTGTCACTATCTACTGACAGACTGATGTTAGACAAGTAATCTCTGAAAAAAACTATAGTCCCCTTGCTTCTCCAGGTGGTAAAAAGCATTTCTAAAAACCCACAGTGACCCGCCGTTAACCAGCCAATAAAAACAGAGCTTCTCACTTCTCACGCCCCTAACCCACGCCCCCGCCTGTCCCAGCCCCAGCGGCCGCGCACGTTCTCGTTCAAAGGATTGCAAAGCGATGCAGAACTGTTTTGTATGTGACACAAATGTATTAAATTCCCCTTCTTCATCCCTGATCTGGACTTTTCTTTTGTTTTTTTGCCAAAAGTCAAGTGATCGCTTCCTCCTCCGCTGACTCCATGACTGAAATGATGAGGAAATGAATGAATTTGTCACGAGCGAATTAAACTCGGGTTCAACGTGGCTGCGCGAGGCTCTGCAGATTTCCTGGTGTTCTGGTGTGCTGGACCAGCGCTCCATGTTTTTATTTTATTTTTTAGAACGTTTTATTAACATATAAACACAGAAATTTGCAGCGGCTGCGACAGGACATGCAGTGGAGGCGGAGCAAAGGAAGCTGAGCTGAATTTCAGCGAGGGGGAACAAAGCCATATATGGCTCCGAGTGGGAGGGACCAGAAACGTGTCTCTGTTCAAAATTTTTCTAAGTTCCAGCGTGTTCCAGAAATTACATATACAGTAGCAGCTTTAATGTCTAAAAAATGCTTAAACTTGTTTGCTTCAGCTTCATGAACATGTTCTGATGATAGACTTCTTTCCACGTCTTCAAATATAGTCACACAGCTGCTGCTAAAGATAAAGGAACCAGCTAATAAATAGTTTAGTTGACTGGCAAAAACATATTTAGTAACTCACTAACATTTGTGAATATTTTGTGAAGTTCCTGCTTTTATAACTCAAGAGGTTGATTTGTAATAATACATTATTATCGAGGTCTCATAATAAACGAAACATTCAAAAGGTTTTAACTGATCTTTGTTTTTGTTTTAAAATAAATACTTTGCATCAACTTTTTGAGCCTAAAAATTATATTTATTGTGTAATCGAAACTTGAAACTTCTGATGGGAATCCTAAGATATAATTACAACATATGTGTCAAACACCAACATTTATTTATAGTAATTAGAAACAAAATCAAAGCATATTATGTTTACATGGACATAAGTAATCGGATCAAACGGCCGATCGGATTAGACTAAATCAGGTCATCTGGACCAGTTTCTTCGAGGGAGAAACGTTTCATCTAACATCCAGAAGACTTCTGCAGTCTTTTTTGTTGTTAGGCTGAAAGTAGCAGAAATTACCAAGAAAAACTTGAATTTATCTGAAACAGCTGAAATTAGCTAAAATTTTCTTAAAAGGTAGCTGAAAATGTAGAACTAGCTTAAATTAGCAGAAGAAAGCAGAAAGAACTCTTGTTTGCCCAGTTAGGCTGAAAGAAGCAGAAATTAGCACAAAAAAGTAGAAATTATCTGAAAAATGTGGAAATTAGCAACAAAAAAGGCTTAAAAGTTGCTTAAAAAATAAGGTGAAATTTCTAGAAGTAAGTGGAGAAAAATGAGTGTCAGAAATGTGGAATTACCGGTAGCTGAAAAAGCTTAAATTGGCATAAACACAGCTATACAGTAGCTAAAATAGTTGAAAAAGCTGATACTTCCAGAAATAAGCTGAAAGAAATTAGCAGAAAGAAGAAGCACAAAAATGTAGTTAGCATACAGAATCTGAATGGAGCAGAAAACAGCTGGGGGAAAAAACAGCTCAAATTAGCTGAAAATAGTTGGAAAAAAAGTTTACATTTGCACAAAGCAGCTGAACCAGAACAAAACGGCGGCCGTGGCGTAGTGGTAATGGCAGTCGTCTCCCGATCGGAAAGTTGGCGGTTCGACTCCCGGGACCCGCACCATGTGTCGTTGTGTCCTTGGGCAAGACACTTAACCCTGAGTTGCTCCCGGTAGGACTGGAAAGCACCTTGCATGGTAGTCTGCCGCCACCGGTTTATGAATGTGTGTAGCATTCAATATATGTGTAGCACTTTGAGATTTTCAGTAATGAAAAGTGCATTATAAATTGAATTAATTATTATTATTATTATTATTAAAACGTGAAATTAGCAGTAAAATGTTGTAAACGGATCTAAAAATGTGCAGGCTGTAAAATGAACTCAATTAATTTTCTTGAGAAACAAATGGCAGAAAAGGCTAAATATTTCAAAAAGCTAAAGTTGCACCAATACCAAAAGTCACAGCAGGACTGTTCTGAAAGAGCTGAACGTTTTGATTTATGACTTGTTGAAATAGCTGGAAAACTGCGTGACGAGAATCGCACTGAAATCTAACAGAAGAAAAATGGATCACAGTACAGTGAATGCTTCATAAACATTCACACTATTACCAGGATTATTAAAGTGAAACCAAACTAAATAAAGGTTGAACGAATGAATGAATGAAAACTGTTGCTGAAGCATCAGGAGATTCAACAGTAATCATCTGATTAAACTATTTTAGGAGGAAATTCTTTCATAATGCTGCCTGCATTGTCTCTCCTTTCATTTAACACATAATTTTTTTTTTAAGTTTTAAGTGATAAAGAGTTAAATAGACATCAACACTAAAAATGTTTCTCCAGATGTGTTGTGCAACTGGCCTAACCACAGCTGGAAGCTTTCATTTCTGTCTGTCCTGGAATGTAGTTGCATTCCTGCCTTTCTTTGTTTTCTGCTCTTTTACCTGTGAGACAAAAATTCACCCTCAAGTTTTTTCTCCCCCCTTCCTGCTCTGTCACTCAGAGCTATTAATTGAAACTGTGGCTTTTTAGAGCAGAAATTGCTTTCCCGAGGCGCTGATTGATTTTGTTGACAAATGACACGTTGCGCCGTTCGCTGGCGAGCGCTGCCTCAGGAGCACGAGGTGTGTGTGTGTGTGTGTCGGTCAGGGAGCAGGAGAAATATGAGGTCTTCAGCAGCACTGTGTCAGCTTTTTCATCTAACCACTAATTTCTTTCTAACCCACCTGCGTCTAAATCGGACTGAAACTGCGGTAGCTGCTGAGCGGAGCAATCGACTGCCTGAGCCAACGTTTGGTTTCTCTATTGTTTCCTGTTGGATTAGATTAATTTGATTGATTATTCTGACGGGACTTATGGCGTTTTTCCTGTAGGTTGGCTCCGTCCCAGCCGCCAGAGACGATTCCTGTGAACCAGTGCCAGCCAGTCGTCATGGATCCAGGTAATCAGAAGCCCTGTAATTAATGTTAATGAGCTGCTGCACAAGGAAAACCCCACTCTTCAAATACTCCTTCGCTCACAGAGACCATGAGTTTGTGCTGATCAGTGTTTGAACGTCCTCAATCTGTACTTGAACCTGACATAAACTCAATGAAGGAAGCCACAAAGCATTGCTGAAATTCAAAGGTGGGCGCCAGACCGCTAGGGAGCGCTAAAGCGCTAATCCGCTTATAGCGGACCTAAACAATTTGTCAGCGTTACAGCGGATTGACTAACTTTTATAATTCATAAGCAGATCTGCGCTACTTTTATTTAAAATGCAGTACCGCTAATAACTAATTATCTATCAGTAAAAACAAAAAACTTATTTACGGGCTCTTAAATCAACCGGACGACTGCTAACAGACCATATCCTGTCAGCGCCGGATGTGGTCCGTGACAAAAAAGCGTCCCCCTCAGTCTCTTGGCTAGAGAGAGCGCAGTTAGCAGCCAGTGTGTTACTCTGCAGCCTTATTGCTTGTTTTCGAAGAGTCAGACGAAGAGTTTTTAACATGGAGGGTGAACTTATGGATGTTTCTCAGCGGCCTACGCGACGCGTCTGGATTTAAAAAAGTAGTTCGCCATTTGCCCTCTTCAAAATGGCGGCGGCCACAGAAGCTAGTCAGAGAGTCAGAGAGTCTTTATTGTCATTTGCACCGCATGTGGTACATGTGATGAAAACGAGATTATGTACACGGGGTCCCAGTTACATCCAACAACAAATGCAAGAGAAAAACAGTAATAACATCTAGAATTAACTAAGAGAAACATCAACTAGTAATACACTAAGCCCTAATGTAGTGGAAAAACATCATTATAAACAGCAGCACGAACATGAGTCTGTATGAGCAGATGGTCACAGATGAACACAGCAACAAGAAAACAGATCAGCATCAGCATGATGTGATATTTTGCAGTGATTATTCTTATTATTTATTTATTCATGAGTCTAACAGCCTCAGGGTAGAAGCTGTTCCTCAGTCTAGTGGTTCTACATTTGATGCTCCTCAACCTCCGTCCTGAGGGGAGTGGGGCAAAGAGTGAGTGTGCTGGGTGAGTGAGGTCTTTCATGATGCAGGTGGCTCTTTTCCTGCATCTGGAGGTGTAAATGTCTGTGATGGTGGGGAGACTGACTCCAACAGCTAAGGACTTTCCAAGAAAACACGGTAAAAACAATTATTTCTTTGCAGATAAAAAATATATTTCTTAGCTGACTTTATAGCACAAGGTTTTTCTGAGCTTAACCGGTTCATGAAATGGTCAAATCTGCTGGATTAAAAAAAGTAGTTTGCCATTTGCCCTGTTCAAAATGGCGGCCGCGACGGCCACAGAAGCTAAGGACTTTCCAAGAAAACACGGTAAAAACAATTATTTCTTTGCTGAGAAAAAATATATTTCTTAGCTGACTTTATAGCACAAGGTTTTTCTGAGCTTAACCGGTTCACGAAATGGTCAAATCTGCTGGATTAAAAAAAGTAGTTCGCCATTTGCCCTGTTCAAAATGGCGGTTAGCGTGTTAGCATTAGCTTCCGCTAGCATTGCTAATACATAAGCGCTTTTGAAATTGCGGACCTAAATAAATTAGTAAGTGCTTTAGAAATAGCGGAACTAATTTTTGGATTAGCGCTGCCCAGCACTGCTGAAATTAGACTAGGGCTGGGCCATATCATATCGTTACCGGTAATACCGGTATAAAAAGCTTGCCCGGGCAAAAACCTTATATCATGATATGCTAATTTCATGACGTAATACGTCAGGGCGCCCCGCCCCTTAACACCCGAGCAACTGCGCACCTCCCCTCCACCAGTCTACTGGTGTAAAACGCTAATTAGTTACTGCTAAAATGTTAAAAACAACGCGCGCGTCTCAACTTCTCTCCTCCCTGCAGGCACAGACAGCTGTCCCCTCCTCCCCCGCCCCGCTCCGCTCCGAGCAGCACCGAGCTGCTCCGGTGCTGCTCGGAGCAGCGTGTCCCCGCTGTAAACTGTGTAAACACGCGCGGCTCCACATCACTCCATCAGAGACAGTTCAGTTAAAAAAATGAATCAGAGGAAGCATATGACACGTTCCTGCATGATGAAGCTGAAACATGAAGGTCAGCTGATCAACTTGTAGAAGTTACAGCTCATTTAAAGGAGCTGTATGTAACATTTTTTATAAACATATTTCTTCACTCTGCCACATCTCCTGACAGACTGATGTTAGCCAGGTAATCTCTGAAGAAAAAAAAACTTTAAAAATGATCTGTTATTTAGATTGAAAAAGTCTGCACAAAATATAGATTAAAAAAACCACCACAAAAACTAAAGTGCAGGTGTAGTTTTACTTGGAGACTAAATACTTTACTAAATAAAGTAATTTCAGTAAAATTACCCCTTGTTGTTTTTTAAAATTTTATATAATACTGCAAAGCAACATGTTAAGTTAATTTTGTCAAATAAATACATTTGATTTTTGTGGGGGGTTATATCACGAAATTTATCGTTATCGTGATAATACTCTGAAATATCACGATATAATTTTGGAGCCATATCGCCCACCCCTAAATTAGACCCTTAATGATTGTCTGGGAATACACTTAATAAATGAACATTTGTTCATTGTTTATTTGATCTTTCTGTTTCCTAAACTACTTTTCTAATTACGGTACTATGTGCTAACGGCTTTTAGGCAAAGACGTCTGTCGAGCTTGCTAAACTAGAAAGCCCTGGCAGTTTAATACTTCATGTAGCTTATTGATAACAAACGTATGAAGGGTAGGACTTGTCTTCTTCTCAGTGGATGATGAACCTGCTTTCATGTAAAAAAAACTCAATTTTCGGCACATTATAGAAACGTAGTGGGGTCCCGACATGTGATGGAGTGAGTTGAGCATGTCCTTCTGTAAGGCGCTTATATGGGTCAGTACCTTTGCTGTTGTTTTACGTAGAATTTACTATGACAGCTGAATGTTTCTTGTGTAGATAGCACTCGGGTTTGATTTGTAAAATAGTTAGAATGATAAACTTCCTGCTGATTGTACTAAAAAAGTGGACCAGTGATAATTCAGTTCAATTCAGTCTATTTAAATAGTGCAGAGTCACAACAGAAGTCATCTCAGGGCACTGCACAGAAACAGGACTTCTCTTTCTAATGAAGCAGCAGACTCGTTGAATCTTCACTTCATCACAGTCTCCCATCCTGAGTAAGCACAAAGGAGACAGTGGAAAGGAAAAACTCCTTTTAAAATGGAAGAAACCTCCAGCAGAACCAGGCTCAGGACAAGCGACCATCTGCTTCGACCGGCTGGATAATAAGAATAGATATAATCATACCTGCAAACTAGTCACCTTTCGGCGAAAATCGCCGTTTTCAAAGCAAAATATATCATTTACGTGATTCGTGTAGATCCGATGAGTTTTTGTTTTTGAGGAAGAGGGGGGGGTGGGTCATACCCGTGACTGCATCAGAATGCATCATTTCCCACTGACTGGATTTCAAGACACAGTGAGACATAGAATAGAATAGAATAGAATATATCTTTATTGACCTTGACATTGCACTGGGGCACAAAGACAACGTAATTGATTACGCACATCCGTCTTAGGATAGGGACGAGCGCACGAAGTCGCAGCAGTATGAAACCGCGCCACCACATCAACAGATATGGAAAAGGGAATAGACACAGACGGGTAAGAACGTGGTATTCAAAAAAAAGAATCTATCACAATTTGACAATAGACACTCCATGATAAAGTCCAAAAAAACTCTACCAGCTTTTTTAGCACATTTAGACAGGACAAGATGCATTTATGACGGCAGGCGGGAGGTAAAAGTCTGTGAGTAACAGCTCCAGATAAGAACAGTTCGCAGGTCTCACAGCTCGGCTCCATCCGAGAACGCACACACAGAGACCTCTGGGGGGGGGGGGGAGGGCAGCGGGTCCCTTCAGCTTCCCAGCTCAGGAGAAGATTTGTAGACAGCCTTCAGTCCAAGGCCAGAGACCAGATTAGATTAGTTGCTTTATTTTTTCAGTCAGGCCACAGTGTTCTTTTACTGCAGTCTTTAAGTCCAGGTGCTGTTTCTGGGTCCAAATCGCTGAATCGAAAGAGGTTCCGAGCTAAAAGATCCTTCCGTATGTGCCCTGTTTTAATCCGGGCGGCTGTAAACGAGTTCCACACACCGCAGGTCCGCGGCAGCCACCGCTTCTCCCACCGTGTGGTTCAGCCCATACAACAGCTGGGAAGGTCATAGCCTGGATCAAAGCATTTTCGCTGAGTGGAAGTCTCGCCAGCACGCCGATCGCGGCGGTCCCCTCAGCCTTCAGTGGCAGGAACAGCCACCAGTATCCCAATAATCCACAGAGATTCCACGTCCCCGACAGAAAGAGCGGACAGTTACATTAGCCTGCTCATCGAGTCCATAATGTAGCTCACCGCATGCGTGTCGATAGGGCGCCCTGGCTCTCCCTGGCCAGTGCGCTTCGCGGAAATTTTTGTTATCGATAGTATCGATAGATGAAATAGCCCAGAAAACAGTCCACGCACATAAATCCATCCCAAATTGGTTCGAGCGAGCGCTGAAGAGTTACAGACGAGACAAATGCAGAAGCAGGGGGGGGGAACCAGGGAGGTGTAGGAGCAAAAGGAGATGCGACCTGCTCTGCCGAGAGCGGAAGTCGACAATAAAACATCTTTGTTGGAGCGCGAGATTTAGCTAATCAGTCTCAAGACAGACTATAGTGGGCGGGACGACAGCGAAATCTTTGAACTGAATAAAGTAAAAAATAAAAAAAAAACTCAGCCGCAGCCAAGTAAGTGCGAGTTCAGGGCTCTGGTTCAACAGAGTGAGTGGGGAGGCGAAAACAGATTAGAGGCGGTGTTTTACAAATGACTGACGCAGAGCCAAGTCCTCTAAAGTGTGGGAGCTCCACCACGCTTCATAAAAATAAATAAATAAAAACCTGCGCGAGCGCGACATGTGCTTTGAAAAGTGACGACACTACACAGGAGAACCAACGTAAACATGACCGAGTCGTAAACTAACAGCAGCAGTAAGTCTCTTCATTAAACCATTTGTTCTGTTTCAAAGTGAGAAAACATAATGTCAGTGTCTCTGCTCTGTTTTGAACGCCTCTTTTTATTTTTTGACGCCATCTTTTTAGTGTATGTCCTAATTATATTGGGATATCAGAGTCAGAGAGTCAGAGAGTCTTTATTGTCATTTGCACCGCATGTGGTACATGAGATGAAAACGAGATTATGTACACGAGGTCCCAGTTACATCCAACAACAAATGAAAGAGAAAAACAGTAATAACATCGAGAACTAACTAAGAAAAACATCAACTAGTAATACACTAAGCCTAATATAGTGGGAATAAACAGCAGCACGAACATGAGTTTGTATGAGCAGATGGTCACAGATGGTCACAGATGAACACAGCAACAAGAAAACATATCAGCATCACCATGATGTGATATTTTGCAGTGTTTATTTTAATTTTATTTTTATTTATTCATGAGTCTAACAGCCTCAGGGTAGAAGCTGTTCCTCAGTCTAGTGGTTCTACACTTGATGCTCCTCAACCTCCGTCCTGAGGGGAGTGGGGCAAAGAGTGAGTGTGCTGGATGAGTGAGGTCTTTCATGATACAGGTGGCTCTTTTCCTGCATCTAGAGGTGTAAATGTCTGTGATGGTGGGGAGACTGACTCCAACAGACTTCTGTGCAGCCTTCACCACTCTCTGCAGAGCTTTTCTTTCTTCAACTGTGCAGCCTCCATGCCACACGTTGATGCTGGAGCACAGGATGCTCTCCACTGCACACCTGTAGAACGAGGTGAGAACTGGGCTGCTCAGACCGGCTCGTCTCAGCCGTCTGAGGAAGTAGAGTCTCTGATGACCTTTCTTGATCAGGCTGGTGGTGTTGTTGCTCCAGCTGAGGTTATCATTCATGTGTACACCCAGGTATTTGTAGCTGGAGACCACTTCCACTGCAGACCCACCTATTATCAGTGGGGCATGGGTGTGTTTGTTCCTTCTGAAGTCCACAATCATCTCCTTTGTCTTCTTCACATTCATGTGAAGATTGTTCTCTTTGCACCAGCTCTCCAGATGTTCCACCTCCTGTCTGTAGCTGGACTCATCATTGTTTGTGATGCATCCCACCACCGCTGTATCATCTGCAAACTTAACAATATGACAGCCTGGAAGTGTGGCTGTACAATCATATGTGAGCAGAGTGAACAGAAGGGGGCTCAGCACACATCCCTGAGGAGAGCCAGTGCTGAGGGTTATGGTGGAGGAGGAGAAGTTGTGGATCTTCACGGACTGTGGTCTGTCTGTTAAGAAGTCTAGTATCCAGTTACAAATAGAGGGGCTTAGTCCAAGTGTAGATAGTTTGTCTATCAGAGTTTGGGGGATCATGGTGTTGAAGGCAGATGTGAAGTCCACAAAGAGCAGACGCACGTATGAGTCCTTCTGATCCAGGTGGGTGAGAGCAGTGTGGACCACGGAAGAAATGGCGGAAGAAATGGCGTGGATATGTTAATAAATGTAATTTTTCCTAAAGTCAAAAGTCGTTAAGAGCAAATTTTTCTTTATGCTGTAGATGAGAAAGAGCCCAGGTAACACACATGGTCTGGAAAGTAAAATAGTTCAAATCAGTGATGCTGTTCTGAGTCTATCACTAAATCAGAAAACTGTAAAAAGCCCCTCCTAAATTTACTGTTGGTTATTAAAATGTCACCTGTTCATTGGGTAAAGTTAATATTTTTATACATGCAGTTGAGTGTCATTATTGTTTAGTAAAATGGCATGTTGTGTTACCAATAAAACTAAATAAAAATTCACAAATTAAAAGTCAATTGCACCCCTAAAGTCACTGTGATAAATTGTCACATTAATTTCATTATCTTAGCCACAGGAGTGAGTTTAAAAACAGGATGATGTCTATATGAACTAGTTGAATGAGGTGTCTCTAAAATATCCTGATGCATGATCAATAATAATTTAAACAATTTTTTAATCTGTCCACAGGACCTGACTTTATTTTGTTAGATGTCTCTAAAATAGTTATTGAATCAAGTGTTTACATGTAGGTAAACATAGATGTTTAACAACTTGTTAAAATACACCAGAATGCAGGAAATGGCATCTACTTTATTCAAAATTTTCTGGCAAAACATTTAAGAAATGAGTTTTTACTGTTAATAATAATAATAATGAATTTAATTTATAACGCACTTTTCATTAATGAAAATCTCAAAGTGCTAAAATGTTCTGCTGTATTTGGCTTGCTGCTGTTGTTGTTTGTTAATTTTTTGGTTGACACAATCTTTCCTATTTATGTTCTCATTAAATTAAGTTAGTAAATGACTTTTACCTGAAGCATGTTAATAAAATTACAAAATCTCTCCGGGGGGGGGGCTTGGCGCAACGTTTGTCACCTTTTTCATCCCTTCTGAGTTTGCAGGTATGTATAATAATAATAAAAATAATAGGAAAAGTTCTTTTAATGGCGTTCTAAAATGTGCTTATTTGTGTTTTAGGCCATTTAACCATGAATCACAGGCTTTCTTCTGGTATAAAATGATAGTAAAACGTAGCAGCAACGGTGTGATTGATAAAATACTTGACAATATTCTCCGTGTTCAGTCAGTGAATTTTAATTGTATGTGCTGTCAGGCAAAGATTCTGTCACATTTGGGTTATTTCCCTGCAAGAAGCTGTGAAGTAGTTACAGGTCATAGTACCAGGTCTCTCTTGTAAATGAGTCCCCGAGGCTCAATGGGATTAACCTGTCTAAAGGTTGAATGAATATAGAGGGAGAACATCAAGCTAAATATTACTCAAGTCATTCCACACTGTTCATCATAATCATGAGGTGCATTCTTTGTGTTGTTCAGTTGTATTCTCACGGTGACTGATCAAAGCGTTTCAGTTTAATCTTCCAGTTGTGTGTAAAACTGTTTAAAATACCAGCGCCGAGCTGTTCTCTTGTTTGTTTTCCTCTTGTTCCCTTGTGCTGATTCTACTGAGTTCTTAAACTTTTACTTAAAGGTAAGAGGGAAAAGTGTGGCGAGCACAACCAGGTTAAAGTGAACCACTGAAGCTAAAACGTTTGGGAGAAGGAGACTAAAGTTAGTTGAACTTCAGCAGCTAAACTTAACCTTGACAGGTGAGCAGACAAAGATTAGATTTGACTTTAATCCCATTTACTCCTTGGCCTCGTAAGCACCGTTTTTAGTTTCAGTCTGCAAACGACATGCGTGTTCCAGTTTCAGTCTGCAAACGACATGCGTGTTCCACAAAAAGAGTGGAGCGGGGTGGGGTGGGGGGGGCTGTGTGTTGTTTCCAGGAGACCCTTGTCCTCTTTTCCACACTCCTCGTCACCCACTTGCATATTCATCTCTTTACCTAATTACAATTCATCCCTGGCAGTGAAGTTCCAGGTGCTGATGGCAGTCAGAAGGCGGCGGTGCTCAG
>JBBPBX010002346.1:0-14378 GCA_038048925.1 Garcialebias charrua | reverse complement strand
GGGGGGGAATAGTCATTTTATTTTATATAAATACATAAATAAGCATTTACGTAACATTGCAACTGAAATAACCATATGTTGTTTATTAATATAAAACAATTAAACAGTGACACGTAGTCACCAGAAAATGCTGAGAAATTGTGCTCAAGTTTGGGTTAAGGGTGTGAATCTCTGTCTGGCAGTTCGATTTAAAATCAAATTTTGATTCTGAAACGATTTTTCTATTGAAATGGTCATAAATTTAGTTTCAGCTATGTAACTGACAAAATGAAAATATTAAACAACAACGTAAACAAATATAACATTTATTTAAAACAATGATTTTAGGTTCTTTACTGCATCAAATCCTTTTGCATCATTTTATATTTATACCAAAAATAGGAAAATATAAAGGAGTGCATACAATTCTGTAATTTAAATTACCAGTATTAGGTTAGATTAGATGCCTGGATTTTTCTCAGAAACACACACAAAAAATCTAGGAACAAGTAATTTATCCATCCATCATCTTTATCCACTTCTTCCTTTTCGAGTCTCGGGGGTCACTGGTGTCCATGTCCAGCCATCACTGTGTGAGCGGCGGGGGACACCTGGACAGGTCTCCAGTTCATCACAGACAAATAATTCAAAATACAGTATATAAATACAAAAGTAAACAGACTTCAGCCTACCATAGTGCAGTAACCTTTAACTCAATATAAAATACAGACTTCACAGTTTTTTTTAAACCATATTAGTCTAACATTTGTTATATTTTCACAACTTAACCTAATATGAAATATACAGACTTCACAGTTTTTTTAACCATATTGATTCATATTTGGTAAATCTTTAACAAAACTTCAAAACCTGTGCAAACCTGCATCAAAATCTCTTCTGAACTGTAATTTATAAACCATAAATTGTATCATTAGAATTGGCTCCAGGCGATGTGTCTCATCTGGTCTCTTCAACCTGTTAAAAACACAGTTAGTTGTATAACTTGTCTATAAGTTTTAATATAAAATGAGAAGATTCAGTTACCTTTGAGCTGCTGCTTGTAGCGTGGGTGGCCCGCCCTCCATTGCAGAGTCCTGCAACCATATACTGTACGGCGCTTATTTATGTTTTTTCCCACTTTATTAGAAATTATTGGACTGATTGACTTAAAGGGCGGTGCGACATGTACGGCGGAAAATATGGTAAGTATTCAAAAACCTGCTAATGTACTCCTGTAGATTAAATCATAAATGCTGAGCCGAGGCAGGCAACAAAAAAACTAGTTTGACCAAGAGCATTCTGTAGTTTTATGAGCCGTGCACGAGTAAACACTATAATTATCAAAAACATACTGTAGCTGCCCAATTAACAGCCGCACGTTGGTCGCTTGGCTGCAAACATGACAAAAACTGGAACTGAAAACTGGCACCCAGTGAGATACCACCTAAATATACTCTAAAAAAAACAATTACTGACTCAGGACAGGAATAATCATCAAATATGGATCTAATGAGCTTAGAGGCTGAAACATCGAGACCGCAGGAGATAAACAGAGGTCATGTGACCGGGTCTGTTTTGACGGCGCTCTGTTAGCAGCTAGCTCAACAAGCTAACGTTCTGCGTGAAAAAGCGCATTAATTATCTGATTTAAAAAAAGAACAGTTGTGTCGTTAGTGATATGAATTAATACAGAACCAGTAAAAATAATCGCATTTTAAATCGCAATCGCAATTTATAGAAAAAAAATCGCGATTAGATTATTTTCCAAAATCGTTCAGCCCTAATATATATATATATATATATATATATATATATATATATATATATATATATATATATATATATATATATACTATATATATATACTGTATATATATATATAGTATACTGTATGTAGTCATCGGGTTACGACGGCCTCAACTTACGACGTTTCACGGTTACGAACGTCCTCCCATTGAAAAGCATTGTTTGAGTTACGCGGTTTATGCGCCTTTACACCAAAAAATACGATACCGAAACTCACCGGAGGACAGCGGAAATTTACAGGATGTTTACAGGAGGGAGGGGGGAGAGTAGCTTGACGCAGTCAGTGGAAAATTACTACAGGAGACCTCATTGTTTGAACAGGCAGACCTGAGCAGAGGAGGTTAGGAGGGCGGTTTTTGTCACCAGACGGCAGAAACAGCGGAGCTGGACCGGAGGAGCAAGAGCTAACATAGTAACAGACCTTGCTGTAAACAGTCTGGACCGCGCGAACTACAGGCAGCTTCAGATGTTGGAGGTACACTGAGCTAACATGCTAACATGCGGAGGAAGGCTTCACCAGCTCCCAGTAAAAAAAAGTAACTATTTTTTTCCCTTCATTATGGCTCCAAATGTATGTGTTTTTTTTGTTGATAATTATGTAGGGTACTGGGTTAGGATAGGCTAAGTGCTTGGTAAAATACAGTACTGTACGTATGAGGTGCCGTTTAGACGTATTTTCCGACTTACGTCAATTTTCGAGTTACGACGGCGCGTAGGAACGGAACTCGTTCGTAAGTCGGGGACTACCTGTATAAATAAATGGGAGCAGCAGTAGATGTTTGTGAATTATTCGGATTATTGAACACATTTTCAAGAAGAAATGATCCAAAACAAGAACCTGTATATCTTGAACGCAGAAGGCGTAAACTTTTAAAGATTTATTTTTGCTCAAAGAAAAACCAAGAAATTTGTCATTTCAAACTTATTCTCCGTAATCAACATTTTGGTTCGGGATCCACTAACTTCCTGAGGTGTACGTTTTATGAAATGTTCTCGTGTGTTTAGTGGAAAAGCTCAGTCAGGATTCAAACCGGCCTCCTCTGGGACTGATCCAGCTCCAATGGAAGGTACCTCCAACAGATCGCAGCCTGACCCCCAGCAGAGCATTTCTTATCAATGATGCACTCTCTGACCTTGTTGATCATCTTATAGCTGCCACAGAAAGACATGATCTAATATAGATTCATGTGTGTCCAGGACTGAATGGTGAACATCACCTCACTTGTTACGACGGAGCAGCTTCCTCTCTATTGTTCGATGTGCATTAGTCATCTGGACCGCCTGTGGGACCCCCTCCCATCTGCCTCAGCTCCATTTCCATTCGCTCCACCTCATCTGATATGTGGAGAGACAGAGGGGGGGGATCACCTCCTTTTCTTTTCTCCCTTCATCGCTCTTTCAAAAGGTAATGCATTCATTGATGTTATCATTGAGGGAACTGACGAAATGATAAAAATGGAAATAAATTGCAGCTTTGAACGGCAGAGGACAAAACCAGGCGCCTGTGGGGAGGAGGGGGTTGTGTTGAAGCACAGTGAAAAATAATTAAAAAGATGCAAACTAGCATAATTAACCCACATGGACGATCAGGTTGGAATAATTTAATAAAATATATTTTCAGGAAAACTTTTTCTGCTCATTGAAACAAAAGTTTTTTGTTTGTTTATACAGTAATTGGTGTCCAGGACATTTAATATAAACTATAGTGATCTCACTTCCTGTGAAAAATGCAGTGTGTGTCGTGAAAAGACACTGAAACGAGCAGGAAAAAAAGCTGAAACAAACAAAAAGCTAAACGAAAAAGCTGAAATTAGCAGAAAGAGGCTGAAAAGGGCATAACAGTTTAAATATGACTAAAATCACAAAAGTCAGAGTCAGAGAGTCTTTATTGTCATTTGCACCGCATGTGGTACATGTGATGAAAACGAGATTATGTACACGGGGTCCCAGTTACATCCAACAACAAATGCAAGAGAAAAACAGTAATAACATCTAGAATTAACTAAGAGAAACATCAACTAGTAATACACTAAGCCCTAATGTAGTGGAAAAACATCATTATAAACAGCAGCACGAACATGAGTCTGTATGAGCAGATGGTCACAGATGAACACAGCAACAAGAAAACAGATCAGCATCAGCATGATGTGATATTTTGCAGTGTTTATTCTTATTATTTATTTATTCATGAGTCAAAAGGTGGAAATTTGAAAGGAATAGCTTAAAAATGCTAAAATAAACTGAGAAATATTTTAAAAAAGTAGCTGAAAAGCAGACTTTAATTTTATGTTTTTAAATAAATAATTAAGAATTTAATAGAGAAGCTGAAAAAAATAGCTGAAGGAAGCTGAAATTAGCAGAAAAAGTTTATAATAGCTGAATCAGAGCCAAAGCTAAAATGAGCAGCAGCACTAAGTGATTGAGAGCTCCAGTCATAACAACACTTTGAGATTTTTATTAATGAAAAGTGCAGTATAAATTGAATTTATTATTATTATTATTATTATTATTATTATTATTAACATGGCTGACAAAGCTTAACAACTGAATGTTTTCATATGACACTCATAATTTATGTTTATCTTCAGCTGTAGTCGTTCAAGAACATTCATTCCTTCAGCAAATACTTTCTACACAGCGTAGTATGAGTCCTAAAGGGACAGTTCAGAGCTTTTCATAGGGTTCCACAGAAAGTTGTGAGCAATTAACATCTTACATGTTGTTGAAGATAGATTTTTAAAAATAACCTCAGGAGAATTTTGACTATAGAGGGACGAGCTAATAAAAACACAAATAAGACCAGAAGTTTATTTGGGCTCATAAACTCTATGACGTTTTGTTCAACGATGTTCACCATATAATTCATGAACGTTTTATTAAAATAAATACTTTACCAGAACAAAAGAATAACATCATTAAATGTGGATTATTGAACATCAGATCTCTTCCTTCTAAATCCCTGTTAATGATCAGATAACTGATGATCATATTGGTTTATTCTGTGGAGATTTATGGCTGTTCTCTAAACACTGGTTTCACAATATGTGGTTGTTTTCAAAGATTTCTGTTTGTTTATCGGCACAAATAGCTGCAGCATCAGCTAGCTGTAGCACTTCAAGTGCACACTATAGAAATATAATGTTTTTTTAATAATCATTCAGTGTGAAACTGGCTGAATAAAGGTTTATAAAATTGATTTTATGGGAACTTTTGTGAGATTTTGAGGACTGGAGCTGTTTTAACTCCCTTTATAAAAATAAAAAACAAATTTTGCTTCAACTGAAGCCATTCAAAGTTATCTACAACAGGTAAGATACCAACTGTTCTCAATCTTTTCGTAGAACCTCACTTGAGTATGTCTGAACTGTGACCTTTAAAGGTTTTTAAACCAAACGCGAGACTTACACATCCAATCTGACTTTTCACATATTTTAATGTTGGTGTACTCAACCTTTGATTTGATTTGATTTATTTATTCATTCATTTTATAATAATAAAATACATAACAATATACACATAAAAGAAGAAAAAAACACAAGTATAAAATGAAAGGTAGCAGATTGAAGAAAAAAAAATTCTTATTTTATTTGCCCCTTATCTTTCTAACAAACAATTCATACAACCAATTTCTTTAATTTCCAAAAGAAATGAACAACTTTTTAACCATCAACATAACATACAATTTATAACTTAAACTAATTTAGATATAGGATTTTAACAATTTAAACTTAATCATTCTCTTAAATATTACCATTGAATTAGCCTCTTTAACATCATTCTCCAAAACGTTCCACAACCCAACTCCCTGAACCATGGCTGATTTTCTCCTCAAACTTGTTCTAATTTGTGGCTTTACAAATTTATTTTTCCCCTTTAAATTGTAACAACTCGTTCTTTTAACAAAATACCTCTGAATATTTAAAGGAAGTGTATCATTCTGTGCTCTATACATAACTTAACAAAATAATATAATCATCTAAATCGTAGAACTTCAACAGTTTCGTTTGACAAAATAATACATTTGATGGATGCTTATACTGCGTTCTTGTAATAAGTCTAACAACTCTTTTCTGTAAAATAAAAATAGGCATTGTAATTTATTTACACGCTTTTTCCCCAAACGCTAACACAATAAATTAAATGTGGAACAATGAATGTGTTATACAACAGAACTAATGCCTTATTGTTCAAAAAATCTCTAAAATCAAAAATCTAGCAATGGACTTGGATATTTTCGCTTTAACAAAACTTGTATGCTGTTTCCAAGACAATTTATCATCAATGATGACACCCAAGAACCTCAGCTCGTGAACTCTAATCACAGAGTCTTCAATTTGAAATGGTCCAATGGAACATCAATTGATTTGTTTTTGTTACTAAATATCATGTAACTTGTTTTATCCAGATTTAACGTCAATTTATTAATTTTAAACCAGTTCTTAATTTTAACAAGTTCAGTCATCATTAATTTCAAAGTGTGTTCGATATCATTACCAACACCAAAAAAAGTAGTGTCGTCAGCAAAAAGAATACACTTAATGAGTCCAGAAACCTTTACCAAATCATTTATATAACAGAAATAATTTAGGTCCCAGTATCAATCCTTGAGGAACTCCACATGTGATGGTGCTGAGTTCTGATTTCACCTCATTCATCAATACAAATTGATTCCTATCATTCAAATAACTACGTACCCATTTTAACGCAACACCTCTAACATCCTATCTTTGTAACTTATCTATAAGAATGGTGAGATCAACAGTGTCAAAGGCTTTTTTCAAATCAACAAATACACCCACACCACATTGTTTTTGATCAATAGCATTAGTTATTAATTCTATCAATTCCATCAGAGCCATGGATGTGGAATTTCCCGCTCTAAACCCATATTGATTACAATCTTGACGTATTACATTTATTATTTTTATTTTACTTTGGTCTTTATCTGTTCATTAGTTTTATTTCAGTGGTCCACTCTGTGGAAACTCATTTCCACCACTCAGGAGAAGAAAAAAAGAAAGAAATCCTCTGTCATAACTATGAGATAATATCCTGAAATTATATGACTTATTCAATTTCATGACTTTAAAATATTCTCAACATGAAATATATTTTTACTTTTAGTCAAAGTGGTGGGAATGGGCTCCATACTGTACTGCCACGTTTGATTACTTGAAACTAAAACATATTTTTTTTTCTATTTTGTTAGGTTGTATATTTACTTGTAGTTGGGCCTGTTGCGACTAACAATAAATCAATTAATCACATGATAAATGAAAATTATCGACCTCATTTTCATTTATCAGCTTCATCATTTCTTTGTGTTTCTCTTTCTACTGAAGACACTGGATGACAAAAAGCTCAACTCCGGTGTTCTTCACTGACTCCTCCATTTCTCTTTTCTCTTTAAAATCTGTTTTAACCGTCCAAAATCACGTTTTTGGATTGTTAAAAGCAGCTAAGCTGAGAAGCTAAGCTACGAGCTAAGCTACGAGCTAAGCTAACAGGCCAACCTCAGGGAAAAAACCTCTGTCTTGTTGAAGCTCCAAAATTCACAGTTGAAACCCGTGCCTTTGTGTTAAAAGTTGTTTTTCGGTGCAAAAAGAAGCTGAGAACTTGTTTACTGATTTTTATTTATTAAAAGCTTTGTGTGAAAAATGCTATGCTAAAGAGCTCAAACCACACCAAGCATCCGCCATTTTGAGAAACGAAAAAATTTAAAGAGATAGCCCATGTCACGTCAAGGGGCCTCCCTCCCATTTTTCTTAAAGAAACCCGCTGCTCGCTCCATCACTGTCCATCCTTTGGTTCAAGCAGTCTTATACTGCCATCCAGTGGTCAAAAAATTTACTATACTCAAATTAACCAACATTTCTTCTAAATTTAACAATAATTACTAGGGGTGTAACGAGATCTCGTTGTACGAAATCTCGTGATATTAAACTCCCGCGATATCTCTCGTTGAGAGGTAACGTTGTCTCGCTAATGCTAGCAGAGCCCCTAGCAAGTCAGCGTCGACGGACAGCATGGCTTCGCCGGATTAAGTTGCTATAGAAGACGCCCCAACTACATTTAAATCATTTGTTTGGCAGCATTTTGGATTTCCAATAGAAACGATAAATGGCAAAAGAGCAACAAACAAGACACGGACAATATGTAAGCACTGCAAGAAATTTTTACCGTACACCGCTGCTAACACTAGCACAATGCAAAAATCTCGTCTCTTTCTCGCAAACTCTGTAATTTGTCTCGTCTCGTCTTGTCTCGAGAGTTTTATGTATCGTTACACCCGTAATAATTACTAATCGTTGTCAAATATCAATCAATATTATCGTTTATCACAATAATTTCTGAGACAATTAATCGCCCAGCAAAATTTGTTATCGTGGCAGGCCTATGTGGTCTTTCTTCACTCAAAGTACATTTGCATTTTCTCACTTTTTTTAAATCTTTTTTTTTTAAATATGAATTGTTCTGTTTTCATTTTTACTCAGAACAGTTTTTTTTAGTAGAACAGAGCGTTCTCTTCTGTTTTTCTTCTCTCTGTAAAGCACTTTGTGTTCTTCTCAGTTTCTATAAAAAGTAGTTTGACCAAATGTGGCTCTGAGAGACAACACATTATTTATCACCAGACCTGCAGACGTCTTAAAGCTCTGATTCTATAAGTGTGCTCCGAGCCGAGGCACTGGCAGTAATTTGAGACTGCTGCTCTGTGAGGATGGGGGGGTCCAGCTTCCTCTCTGCATCAGAGAAACTCAAAGCCAAAGACGTCTCATCAGTACGGATAACAGAACCAGTGATTCGTTTTCCAGTCCAAGCATCAGATTGTAGAAATCCTCCATCTTTGATGAGACCAGTGTTTTTCTGTCCCAAAGTGAGGACGAGACATTTCAACAGAAAACTTTATTTTGCAAAAAGTAAAGAAATGGATGGTTTAAAGGCACTCGTTATCATTTATAAATCAAACATTCACAGTTGGTCCTGAGCAGTATCGGGCGGTGCCGTTTGAAGCGGTCCAGCAGTTTTCAACACGCTGTTCTGAAATGCAGGTACAGTATATGCGTGATACATGATTTTTTTTACTATGCATAAAATTACTCAAAATATATATTTAATCATTTAAATATGTTCGTTTTTGCAAACAAAATGATAAATCCCTTTAATTTTGCTTTAAAAGTGATTTTGAACTTCAAGCCGTGTTTAATCATGGGAAATCCGTGGAAATCACTCTTTAATGGCGGACAATTTAAAACCCGACAAATTTATCAATCTATGTGAAGATTTGAGTTGTTCGTCTTCATTTTGTGAAGCAGAAAATAGTTTGGGTGATGGAACAAGAAACAACAGGATCTAATTTAGGTCTGATGCTGTATCAGACTTACCTTCATGTCGAGCTGCTCACACGCGCGCACTGTGACAAGCCCAGAGCTCTGCCTCACACTACGTCACAGATGGTGCGTTCGTGTGTAATCGGATTTCCCACGATTAAACACGGCTTGAAGTTCAAAATCACTTATATTTTGAGCAATTTTATGCATAGTAAAAAAAAATCATGACACCCCACCTTTAAATTGCTTCCTTTACTCAACAACTCTCAACAATCTGAATAACAAATTCTGTTTGTTTTACAAATTCACCAGTGACGTGCGGTGAGGTTCATGGCTGGTGAGGCACTGTGCAGTATTTTTTTCCATATGTTAAATAGAAAACAGACAAAAAATGTTCTCCACATTTTGGCTTCTGTCTGCCATAGCTTCTTCAGCGCTTTGGATGCTTTGGATAGCATTATTTTCTTCTTTTATAATACATGAACCCTACAGAGTAGTTTATTCACCATTTGATTGGCAGCAGTTAACGGGTTGTGTTTAAAATGTCATATCAGCAATCTTTACACAAACTGTAGCACACACAAAAGCACATTTAATTTGGAGAAAAAATTTTAGTCTTACTTTTACTTATAAATTAAATTAAACTATAACAAAATCTATTTTTATTTTACAGAAAAGAGCTGTGAGAATTATTACAAGAAAGTCTTAATGTCATATACTATATTATTTAAACAACTCAAAGTACTGAAGTTTAATGATTTGGTGGACTATAATATTTTGTTAGTAGAACCCTCAAATGTTCAAATGTATTTTGTTAAGAGAGAAAGCTGCTAGTCTAATGGGAACTGAAATTTTTGCAAAGCCAAGGTATAGAACTAGTTTGAAGGGACGGTTTATTTCAATACAGGGAGTTGAATTGTGGAATGTTTTGGGAAATCATGGAAATCAAATGTAAACTCTGTGCTTATGTTTAAAAATGATCAAAACTAAATTGTTAACAAAATACTAAAACTTTTAGTTAAGTGTTTAATGTTCTAGATATTTGTAGATTGTGAAAAGTTACTCTTTTTGCTCTGTTTGCGTTGTCACTTTTCCTCCTGCAGCGTGAGACTGAAGCAGAACCCTGAGCTCAGTAGCCCCGCCTCCAGAGGCGAGAGGCTCGCCTGCCTGTGTGTGTGTGTGGATGTAACCTGACACCTTCACAGCCGTTTTATGAGCTCGTTCAGCGCACAGATACAGTTTTAGACAAAAACACGAGACATTATATTCACCAGCTAAACTATAGAAATGTAGTTTATATAGCAAAAGTATTTGGACATTTTAATAGAGACATAAGAGGCAGGAATTTTCCTGCCTTCCCAAATCGCTCACACTGTAGCTGCCTGCAGCACGTCACGTGATTGAAGTGAAGCAGCCGGTGCCTCACTGCGCAGTGCCTCTCTGCGCAGGTCTGCACGTCTCATCTCAGTATTTGAACGCTAAATAAGAAAAATGGGCGATTTTGAATAAAAATCAACTTAAAACTGGTTTAGGTTTTAGTAAAATAAGTTTATAGTACAAATCAAAGGATAAAGACAATAATTACATTTATTTTTTCAATTAATTTTTTTTTCTTTTCATGATGACAGGGGAGGCGTGGCCTCACTTGCCGCCCCTGACCGCACGTCACTGAAATTCACAATGTTCTCATGAATGTGCATTCATATATTTTGCATGCGTACTTCTATATTATAAAGTACACGTTTTATTTCTTTATTTATATATATTTTTTTGCATTTAATTTTTCTTTTTTTTTATTGTGTTGCACTTTATTTCGTCACTTTGTGCACAAACTCCCTGCTGTAAAGACTGAAATCAATTCAGCCACTCTGGGCGATTCAATTTAATTTTAAACTTTGACTTTGGTGTGTGTGTGTGTGTGTGTTGTGGTTGTTGTTAAGCTCTTCAGAAGCTGACTCATTTCCTGCCATTTCTTTGTTCTGTCTCATCAACTTGCAGCTCAGACGCTTTTTTTATGCATCAACTCTCTGCTCTGCAAAGGTGTGTGTCTGTCTGTGTACAGTATGTGTCTGTGTGTGTGTTCAGGTGTAAAGTGAATGTTTGTGTTTCTTTTTAGGGCTCTTTCTTTTTCTAAATACACTCGGCGGTCGGCTTATAATAACCCATGTGCTGGTATGCAAAATGACTGTGCAGGAGAAGGAGGGAGTATATAAGACTGGTGCAGCAGCTGGTTGGCTGCTGGGCTGGTTTCCATGGCAACGCTTGTGGCTCTGTCCCTCAGTCCCAGTATTGATGCTCTGCACAATAGAATACATTTTGCACACACAAAAAAAAAAGCATGCCCTCCACTTCTCGCTGTCGCTTTTTACTTAGAGTTTTGACTTTATCCATCTCTTGATTCACGCTGACGGATCTGAACTGCCTTTTTCTTTTTTTAATGGAAATGTATATATATGTAAATGGGAATTTAAGCAATATGATCATCTTGAATCTAAGTTTTAAAAAAAGCAAAATGAGGTATTTTTAAACCGACCTCTCAATCCAAACTCTGCAGAATTGATTATGGAAACAGCCGTTTTGCTGCATATTCAGCTCTCGCAGGGGGATTAATTTAGCAGTAAGTGTGGGGAAACCCACTAAAGGACTGAAAGGGTGTGCTTGCAGAAACAAGTAAAAAAAACTATTTAAAGGGACTCTCCGAGGAAATATCAAGTATTTGTCAGACATGCAGCCGAGGAGATATTATCTGTGCTGACAAACATGACGATTTATCGTGATTTCAGCTGAAAATATAGACTTTATGCAGAAATGCATTGAAAATGCATGTAAGATGTTAAAAAAAAAATGAAAAAAATGAAAAAATTGTTTGATTAACTGTGAGCCAGAACAATTTTAATAAATAAAAGAATGTCTTCCTTAACTCTTTTGAATTTAATGCATTTTTTTTTAACAAACTGAATTGGTTAGGCTTCAGGTTATACAGACAATTTGAGTGTGAATAACTGGGAAAAGAATAAACTGCTAAAGAAATGTTAAAGGTTTAACTGTACAAATGTCAATGGGAGTAGTCCTTAATGTGAAAATGATCATCTCAGTCTGCATTAAAACTATCTGTTTGGAGTGGAGGGCTAAAAAACTCAGTTTTGTCTTACAAAACGTAACAAAAGGTGTGAGGGGAAAAAAAACAAGAATTTTTTAGAACTGGATGAAAAACACAGATTCAGATGAGTTTACAGCAAAAGGACGACAGAAACCATCTGGGAAAATGTGATTTTATAGTATTGTTAATAAAAAGAAGCATGTTTTGTAGATGACCACATTATGTGGAGATCAATTTTAGACTCTTTGGGAGTGGGGGCTCAAGCACCCCTAAATTTTAACTCGGCACCCCTGAAAAATAAAGTTAAAATTATTATTATTATTATTATTTTGGTGGTGGGGCGGTTTTGGGTTTGGGTTCTGTTTATTGAATTCATGATTAAACCCATCAAAATAAAGACATTTAAAAGTTAACAGATCATTGTAATACTTGGTTTATTTACATAATGACTTTAGCTGCTGGATGTCCGGCCCCTGAGCAACAGCTCTGCTTTAGAGGATAATACAGTTTATTCCATTTCAAAAACCTAAACTGAGTCTGGGAGAATGTAAAAGAGGATAAATCCACGCAGCCGACTTCATGATCACCTGAATAGAACGTGATGAACAGGAACCCCATTCGTCTGTATGAAGGTAACAGCAAGAAAATCCTCATTTTCTGTCATAATAACATTGTAGCTTAATGATTCAATTAAAAGTCAATGCTTAAACTTTAAAGCTTGTTGTACTTTGTTTTGTGTGTTTTGTATTGTATGTTGCAACTTCTGGTTGTATAAATTTAGTCTTTGTTATGATCAGTTAACACTAAACAGATTTTGTACAAAGTGTTCATTAGGTTGTGTAATGTAAAGCAAAGCGCTGCATCTGTAGCATCTTAGCTAGTACGTTTGTATTGCACTCCGTTAGCTTAGCACTAGTTCTTGTGCCGTGTTCTCTAAAATATAGTTACTGAATCAAGTAGGCTACTGTATTTACTTATAGGTAAACGTAGATGTTTAACAACCCGTTAAAATACACCAGAAAGCAGGAAATTGCATCTACTTTAATCAAACATCTGATACCAATGGCCACCACGTTCAAGCCAAGACCATTGTCAGGCACTGGGGGGCTAAGCCCCCCTAATGATCTGATAGAATCGCCCCTGGTGGAGATCAAGACAATATGCTGTTTAATGAAGAGAACTTTATCTTATAGCATGCTTAATAATAAGGTATGGGTTATTTTTTATTTTAACAGGTTTATGCCCTGTTTAAAAAATACTATCAATAACAATATGATTTTCTTTCTTCAGCTCTAACATCTACATTTCAACACTTGCTCTTCTCAAGGGCGGACGTCTCCTCTCGGTCTCCGCTTTGCTTTTGCTTTGTCTTGTCTGTGAAACTGTCTGAGAGCCTCTCTTCTACAAAATCTTCTGAATCATAACTATGGACTTCAATTTGGTCAGTTGGTCCCTCAACACAACTGATAACATTTCTTCAAAAGAAGACAGGCTGTAGGCGAGCTGATTTGCCCTGTTGGCATGCACACAGCTGGATATCTCATCGACTTGGAAGACTTGATGACGTGTCTATCTCTGCTGTCATCTGTGGATCTTAAGGACGCATATTTAATTGGATTTATGATAACTGGTTCCTGCTTTTTGGATTTGGCTGGTTCCTGGTCTATCAACACAAAAGGAAGACGTCGGCAGCAAATCTGGACCTGGTCAGGCTGCCTGCCTTACATGATGGCTTGGTTCATGTCTCGAGAATCCAGACTTTTGGCTGAATGGATTAGATCTCGGGGATTTTTTTCAGACACGTTCCATTGGTATGGTCATTTTAATTTGGTCATTTTGGAAGTGAGTGGACCGACACAGACTGAAGGTAGATTTCATTAAAGTTCTGCCTGTTCCCGAAACAATTGTGTTTATCTGACATTTGGCTCCCTGACTGGCTTTGATAGGCCGTCTTATCTCAACACGCCTGAGAAGTTTTGTAAAACTGATGCTCTCATCCCCCTCCCAAACCTGCTTCTGAGGAATTCCACAGACTTTTCAGAGGAGCACAGCTGAATAAACATTCTGTCATCGTTTCAGGACTCTCGGCCCTAGCCGACCTCAGCTAATATGTCATTTTTCACCACTTTTATTGTCTGTCCAACAGATCTCACTTCTAAATGAGT
>JBBPBX010002345.1:77958-91593 GCA_038048925.1 Garcialebias charrua | reverse complement strand
AAATATGAATTTACATACAAAATTAACCCCTAGTCCAAGCACACATATGATAGAACTTTAGACTTGTACCATTACAAACACAAGATACATATTAAAGTGGTGCAGCCCTCCACTCTTTGAGCTTTGCACGCATCCACTGACATAAGTCCTCGTAATTTAGCCTGTACAGAATGTTGCGGTTGAAGTCGGGGAATGCAAGGAAGTGTCTTCCTGGTTGGTATTTGAAGACTTCCGTCTTCCTGAACACCTGCAACAAGGTTAAAATGTCATTTGTCATATCAGCTGCATGGTGGGTGCCAACAGGCCGGGATAACTGCAGCTCTCTGTCTGCTGTTTCCATCATGGTTTTTAAAACACCAACAGACCTGCTAACCCTGTCAGCTGTGTCATTTGTCAGATTGGTGCCTTTGTTCCTCAGAAATGATTTTAGGAAGTTATTGAGATGCTCAAGGTGCAGATCCAGTGGAATGTTTTTTCCTTTGCCCCCCCTGCCATTCCAGAATCTGTTCCAAATTACATCATGTGCAACCTGAGGGGACAAAGTGTCATTGACTTGGACTGTTAATAGTAAAGTGCTATATGCATATTTAGTGTGCCTGTAAGCTTTGAAGATAAGCAGTGCCACCTTATAAAGCCTAATCAAACGCTCCCCATCTCCCTCTTTTACTGCATCCAACATGTCCCATAGCAGAAATCCAAAGAAAAGCCTGGCCTCAGTATGTTGCTTTTTGTGGTCTGTCACACTAAAGGAAGCAGTCTCAGCAGGTGGCACAGATGGCTTGACAAGATGGTGAACTTTGTTTTCATGGTTCTCTCTGCTCTTTTTGTTGATGTACACTCTAGTACAACCAGGCTGACGGCAAGGAAGCTTCTCCTTTCCAGTGTGTTGTGGTGCACTTGCTGCTTCAGTCACTGCAGCTGACAGCTCAAGTGTATCTGCTGATGTCAGAAACGTGTCAACAACTTCTGCCACAGAGTCATGGAGCCAGGTTCTTTTCTGCTCTTCAGACCCCTGCAGGACATGTTCTGGTACTACATCAGTAGTGGCTGAAAAAGGAAATTATATTTTTAAATACATTCCTTACGACGGTGTATCAACGACAATGATGTCATACATACACACAGTTAAACAGATACAAACCTGTGACATCATCCAAATGGAAATATTCCATAGCTGCTGCCAGGAATAGTGCTGTTGTATCAATCTTCACAAAGTGTTTGTAGGCATTGTATGAAGTGTGCGGACCTTTTTTAGCATTGGTACACCTATAAATTAAAAATCAGTTATGGAAATCCCATCTGTAACATTTTAACATATTCAAACAATTGCTATGGATAAAAATTCATCACTTTAAAACTGAGAATCAATTTTATTAATTTTCAAAATGGTGACTTCTGTTATTTGTGCAAATTAATGATAGATTTTAATATCCTTCAACATTTTCCAGCTATGAAATTGCACAAATTTATTATAGTGTTAGATTGTTATTTGTTCCAATAGCTAGTGGTCTAAAACCTTTACCCATACAGCCCCGATGGAAAGCAGCCGAATTCATGGTGGCTTAGCTTTCTTGGACACACGCACACAGTTCATACATCCACACCAAATTCATGGTTGATGAAGATCATCTTAAAGGATAGACTCCTTTAAAAACATGTAAAAACAGAGACAATTTAGCATAACAAATATAAACTGGATTGAATGTGAACAAATTACTTTTGTCTTTTTAAGTATTTCACTTTTACCTCAACAGATTCATGTTGGCAAGGACTGTGCTGTGGTCTTTTGCAGATTTTTCATTAAAAAAGATCTGATGATATATCTGTAATGCATATAACAACACATATAAAACATTCAGTAGGACAATTATCAGACACCATCATTTATCTAAAACACAGTGGGTTTCATAAACAGGAATATAGGGCATGAGTGAGCTTTTATTGAACGAAATGCTCACAAACCTCAAAGAGATTACGGATGGCGTGCCAGTCTTCAAACTTGAAAACAAGGCCCTCTAGACGTTCATCCTCTGTCTCTCCTTCAGAAAAGGCCAACTGGACATTCCGGCAATTGCCTTCAGTAAGTCTGTCACCCCCAACCAAAATCTTCTGAATTCCATCGGGGCACTTTGGAACATATCTGAAGAAGTAATTGTATTTGATTATCAATTGAAACACTGTAATGTGTCTCTTACATGTGTTTAGAGTAATCGGGGAGGAAAAGCATTGATATAAAATACATTGAAATGTATTTAGTGAAATAATTGTTAATATAAATGAAACCTCATCCATCCATCCATCCATTTTCGTCCGCTTATCCGGGGTCGGGTCGCGGGGGTAGCAGCCTAAGTAGGGAGGCCCAGACTTCCCTCTCCCCAGCCACTTGGAGCAGCTCCTCTGGGGGAATCCCAAGGCGTTCCCAGGCCAGCCGAGAAACATAGTCCCTCCAGCGTGTCCTGGGTCTTCCTCTGGGTCTCCTCCCGGTGGGACATGCCCGGAACACCTCACCAGGGAGGCGTCCAGGAGGCATCCTAACCAGATGCCCGAGCCACCTCAACTGGCTCCTCTCGATGTGGAGAAGCAGCGGCTCTACTCCGAGTCCCTCCCGGATGACTGAGCTTCTCACCCTATCTCTAAGGGAGAGTCCAGCCACCCTGCGGAGAAAACTCATTTCAGCCGCTTGTATCCGAGATCTTGTTCTTTCGGTCATAACCCAGAGCTCATGACCATAGATGAGGGTGGGAACGTAGATCGATCGGTAAATTGAGAGCTTTGCCTTTTGACTCAGCTCTCTCTTCACCACGACAGACCGGTACAGCGCCCGCTTCACTGCGGACGCTGCACCTATCCGCCTATCGATCTCACGCTCCAGTTTTCCCTCATTCGTGAACAAGACCCCGAGATACTTAAACTCCTCCACTTGGGGCAGGACCTCCTCCCCGACCCGGAGAGGGCATGCTACCCTTTTCCGGCTCAAGACCATGGCCTCGGATTTGGAGGAACTGATCCTCATCCCGGCCGCATCACATTCAGCTGCAAACCGCTCCAGCGAAAGCTGTAGATCACGAACTGATGAAGCCAATAGGACCACATCATCTGCAAAAAACAGAGAAGCGATTCTAAGGCCACCAAAACGGATCCTCTCAACACCTTGGCTGCGCCTAGAAATTCTGTCCATAAAAGTTATGAACAGAATCGGTGACAAAGGGCAACCTTGGCGGAGTCCAACTCTCACAGGAAACGAGCCTGACTTACTGCCAGCGATGCGGACCAAGCTCTGACACCGGTCGTACAGGGACCTAACAGCCCGTATCAAAGGGCCTGGTACCCCATACTCCCGGAGTACCCCCCACAGAACCCCCCGAGGGACGCGGTCGAATGCCTTTTCCAAGTCCACAAAGCACATGTAAACTGGTTGGGCAAACTCCCACGCACCCTCCAGGACCCTGCTGAGGGTGTAGAGCTGGTCTAGTGTTCCACGACCAGGACGAAAACCACACTGCTCCTCCTGAATCCGAGGTTTGACTATCCGACGGACCCTCCTCTCCAGAACCCCTGAATAGACCTTACCAGGGAGGCTTAAGAGTGTGATCCCCCTATAGTTGGAACACACCCTATTTCATATAAATGAAACCTATGTTTGTAAAAATGAATAAACAATTAATAAACTTGCTTGTTACTTACTCCCTCTGAAGATGCTGGAGAACATCCACTAAGTCAGCGGTGCGAGTCTCATCCTTGAATAAAAGTCCTAGTGGGTACTATAAATATGAATTGAAAAATAAAAATAAATGTTAGTGTGCATAATAATTACTTGACTCAATCCAGCATGCATTTCATTTAACTTTCATATTTTCAATATAGTCCATGATTTTATCATTTTGATCCGATAATGTGTTATAACATACATGTGTTGAAGGACGGGCCATTTCTTCAGAGAACTGGTGAGGGATGTGGTGCACAACTACATTTGAGAGTTGCTTGAATGCATCAAGATAAGTTGTCAGGATACGGCTTCCCAACACAACAAATTCCCGGCGCATATTAGCTTGAACATCTGGTCCTGGAAGAGACTGCCCAAGATCGTAATCGACCAAAGAATTTGCCGGTTTCACATTGTCCATGTGCAGTGAGTTCACTCTGTTGATGACACACATGTGGTGTACCCAGTGTATGGACTTGTTGGTTTGAGTGATAGACTGATGATGAGTCTGAATGTAAAAGTCCAGATTGTCAAATATGATTGAATATGTAGGAGGTGCACTAGATGCTGGATGTACTGGGGCAGCCAATGGAGCTACACCCAAATCAGCCATCTCTTCGTCAGTCAGAGTACTAAATGAGAAGACGTCCGGTGCATCAAACTCCTTTGCAGACTTCCCAGTTGTCTCTGTGGTGGAGCTTTGTGCCATGTCTTCAGGGAAAACAAAATGACTCAAGTTAAAATTACATTTGGATAAAAAAATTAAAAAGTCTAACACAAAGTTTTACATAAATTTAACATAAGAAATGGGTTACACAAACTAACCTGATGACAACTGGTCTTTGCTTTGCTTTTTGTGGAATGACTCCAAGTCCTTTTTTAAACACATCACCGGGCGCATGCAGTACTGGGCCATTTCTTTTTGTTTTCCAACTGCATTGGAGTGTGTTGTGCAGATGCCCAACTTGGCCAGTCGCTGGAAAGCTGCCTTTTTTGCTCCACCATAGAGCAACACCGAATTCACATAGTATGCAAGGGCAGATAAACAGTGTTCTCTTCCCCGTAAGGCTACCGAGGCTGCAGCACAAATGTGAGGTAGAGAGTTGTTAGCAACTTTGGAGATGATGCTGAACAAGAAAGGGGACAGCCGCTTCAGGTCATCATGCAACGCTTGAAAGGAAAATGTTTGCAGGTCCAGACCACTTGCTCTCCACAGCATGAAATTGTTTGCCTTGTTACAGAGGGCCACACATTCAGCCTCCACAACCTCCAAAACACTGGCTTGTAAGTGGTCCATCAATTCTTTATGTCTTGATATCAGATTGGCTGCTGTGGCAAACTTCTGCTTTGCCAAATTTTCCACAATCCCAGCTATGTCAGATTGGCATGTCAGTGACCTCTTACAGTGACTGTCGTAGGTGATCGTAATCTGAAACATCAATAAAAAGGTTGTGTTACATGAAAATAGCTAGATTAAAAATGTACATTAGGTTCAGAATTAACATTAACAATGCCAAATACAGTAACAGTTACATTATGGGCTCAATGCAGTGAAGAGTCTTCATATCCTAGTTTGTGCTTCATGACCTTCTCTCTTATTGGCTTATTGTAACCAAGCCATGGCACATGTACAATTAGGCCTCAAGAAGAAAATAGCTTTATGTGGGCCACTTAGAAATACAGATTATAATGTAGATAACATGTGAATGCATTCAATGCTGTTACTATGATCTTGCTCTATTACTTTTCCTTGGGGAAGAAAGATGTAAAGGATCAGAAATCATCCAATTAAATTTAAAAGATGAAAAATACACATATCCAAATAAATAAATATGAACACTTAAAGTGCACCATTTACTTTACGAGGGAACTTTACTTTTTTTTTTTCATTTACTTTACGCGGCCGTGGCGTAGCGGTAATGGCAGTCGTCCCCCGATCGGAAGGTTGGAGGTTTGAATCCCGGTTCCCCACACCATGTATCGTTGTGTCCCTGGGCAAAACACTTAACCCCAAGTTGCTACCAATAGGACTGGAAAGGCGCCTTGCATGGCAGTCTGCCGCAACCGGTGTATGAATGTGTGTATGAATGGGTGGATGGTTGGTATTGTAAAGCGCTTTGGGGCCCCTCACAGGGGGCTAGAAAGTGCTATATAAATAAGCTCCAATTACCATTTCATATTTATTATATTTGTATAGCTACAACAAATTATATATTTATAACTTTATATGTATAATTAACATATACTATTTCTATGCCACCTCATGTATTTCTGCCTCATTAATCAAACTCAGTGTAATGCTAACCAAACTGATGCATTAGGACACAGACCCTCCTCATCTGCATAATGACGCAGAAATTACTAACTTAAAGGAAAAAAAGAAGAGGCAAAAATATAAAAAAACAACACAACAAAATAAAAATTATTGAATGAAATTTATTATAAAGCTATAAAGACATTTAAAGATGCATACCGGTAAATGCATCTATAAGAAAAATGGAAAAATGTATAGTAATGATGTTAATGTGTGTGTGTTCATACATACATCTATGTATGTTCATAAATAATTTCATGTGTATTTATTTATTGGGCCAATTATGTTTATGATTTTATTTCGGTGTCAGTTTTGGTACTCTTTATAACCGACCAATCACACATTCATTTTGCCATGGTCTATGACTACTGATTAGTCCTTAACTGATAATATTTGCTAAAATATCTCAAAATAAGCGTAAAAGATGTTGACGAACAATTTCTTATGTAATTTACATACCTCTGTTTTACTGCTTCTCTTTGGCACTGGCAAGTCGGTTGATCTCCTGGACTTCTTAGCTGCTCTTGGTGTTTTAGATGGTGTAGGCTCCCGGTCTCTTTTGTCAGTAGAGCAAGAGGCATCTTTCTCCAGACAGCTCTCGACAACCGTTGTTGTCTCTTTGACTTTCCATTGCTGCAAAACCTCTGTATCGTGTTGTAGCCTCGTGATTATACTGCAGCATTTACGGCAGACACGGTTTGAACGTTGCGGTGTGTTTTCAATTATTAAACCTAGCTTGGACAGCTGAGATGATATATTATCAACAGTCTTACTGTCGAATATTATTTTGCTGTTTGTTATAACTCCGGCGATTCTTAAATTTGTCTCGCAAAGTCTACAGCATTCATTTACAGCCATTTTGTTCGGTCGGTGGATGTTTGTTTACAACGTACGCAATTTCCGGTTCCAGCCGTCGCGCAACATACGTCACGGGCAAACGTTGATTGGGTAAAATCAGATCCAATGGTTTTGTTCCTCAGCAGAGGCCACGCCTCCAGCAAGAATCGGTTCTCTATGGCTAGGTTCCAGACCCTTGTCTGAAGCGAAGTGAAGGACAGCAGGGTCTGGTTTGAACCAGGCTAGCATACTAGTATAAAAAAGTATAAAAAGTACAACTATAAAAAAAACTAAAGGTTCTAGCATTGACATTTGCAAAGTGGCAAAGCAGCATATGAGTTAATGAACACAGTATATGTATGAGGTAGTAGTTGATGTTGTTATAGAGGCAAAAGTGGCATATGCAGTAAGGCACATTGGGCATCCTTAAATAAGGCTGGTCAGAGAATACTGTATACTCTCAGTCTGCTGGTTCGAGCCTGGAGACTCCTCAGTCTCCTCCCTGAAGGCAACAGGCTGAAGCAGCTGTGTAGTGGGTGTGTGGGATCACCTGCCATGCAGAGGGCTTTCCGAGTGAGGCGGTTGCTGTGTAAGTCCTGCAGTGAGGGGAAGGAGGTGCCGACGATCTTCTCAGCTGCTCTCACGATGCGCTGGAGGCTCTTGCGGCAGGATGCAGTACATGCACCAAACCACACAGTGATGCAGCTGGTCAGGACACTTTCTATGGCTCCCCTGTAGAAGGTGCACATGATGGGGGTTGAAGCTCCAGCCCTTTTCAGCTTGCGGAGAAAGTAGAGACGCTGGTGAGCCTTCTTGGCCAGTGATGCAGTGTTCCTGCTCCAGGACAGGTCCTCTGAGACGTGCACTCCCAGGAACTTGGTGCTGTCTACTCTCTCCACTGCGGTGCTGTTGATGGTCAGAGGGGCATGTTGGGCATCCCTCTTCCTGAAGTCCACAACAATCTCCTTTGTCTTCTCCACGTTGAGAGTGAGATTGTTGTGTCCGCACCACAAGGCCAGGCGGCTCACCTCGTTCCTGTAGTCCGTCTCATCGTTGTTGCTGATGAGACCCACCACTGTTGTGTCGTCCGCAAACTTGATGAAGTGGTTGGAGCTGTATGATGGTGTGCAGTCGTGTGTTAGCAGGGTGAATAGAAGGGGGCTCAGCACACATCCTTGTGGGGCCCCTGTGTTCAATGTGATGGTGCTAGATGTGTTACTCCCGACCCGCACTGTCTGTGGTCTCCCGGTCAGGAAGTCTAGCAGCCAGTTACACATTGAGGTGTTCAGCCCCAGACTGTCCAGTTTAAGGATGAGCTGTTGGGGGATGATGGTGTTGAATGCCGAGCTGAAGTCGATGAACAGCATTCTAACATAAGAGTCCTTCGTGTCCAGATGTGTGAGAGCTGTGTGGAGGGCAGAGGAGATGGCATCGTCGGTTGAGCGATTAGGTCGGTATGCAAATTGGAAGGGATCCAGGGAGGCAGGGAGGACAGATGTGATGCTTTTCATGACTAGCCGTTCAAAGCACTTCATCAGGATGGGGGTGAGTGCTACTGGACGATAGTCATTGAGGCATGCGGGCGTTGCCTTCTTTGGGACAGGGATGATGGTGGTGGCTTTGAAACAGGTGGGGACGATGGCCTGGCTCAGTGAGATGTTAAAGATGTCCGTGAAGACCGCTGCGAGTTCCCCTGCACAGTCCTTCAGCACACGACCAGGTATGTTGTCAGGACCAGAGGCCTTCCGGGCGTTAATCTTGATGAATGATCGCCTTACGCTGTCTGAGGACAGCGTCAGCACCTGGCCATCAGGAGAGGGGGGGAGTTTATGTGCAGGTGTGCTGTTACTTGCCTCGAACCGAGCAAAGAACTCATTCAGTTCATTCAGCGCAGAGGCTGAGCTGTCACAGGTCTGGGGGGATGGTTTGTAGTTTGTGATGGTCTGTATTCCTTGCCACAGACTGCGTGTATCCTTGCTGTCCTTGAAACGGTGAGCTATTTTCCTGGAATACTGCATCTTGGCCTCTCTGATGCCCCAGTCCAGGTCCTTTCTGGCTGCCCTCAGGCCCACCTGATCTCCCGCTTTGAAGGCAGCATTCCTGGCTTTCAGGAGTCTGTGGACCTCAGCTGTCAGCCATGGCTTCTGGTTAGCCCGAACAGTGATGGTTTTAAGGTTGGTTACATCATCAATGCACTTGGTGATGTATGAACATACAGTGTCTGAGTACTCCTGGAGACATGTGTTGTTGTTTGTGGTAGCAGCTTCTTTGAACATACCCCAATCTGTGGTGTCAAAACAGTCCTGGAGTGCCTCTGAAGACCCCTCTGGCCACACTCGTATCTGCTTGCGGACTGGTTTTGTGACTTTCACCAGCGGCCTGTATGCAGGCTTTAGCATGACACATATATGGTCAGAAGCACCAATGTGGGGGAGGGGGAGTGCTCTGTAGGGATTTTTCATGGTGGTGTAAACTTAGTCCATTGTGTTGTTTCCTCTTGTTGCAAAGTTTATATTTCTGTATGATTTTGGAAATACACTCTTTAAATCTGCTTTGTTGAAATCACCAGCCGTGATGACAAAAGCATCAGGATGGGCTGTTTGTTGCTCACTGATGTGCACATATAGTTCATTTAGTGCCTCACCTCTAACTTTGCTGTTGGAGCTTGGAGGAATATATACAGCAACAATCATAACAGCTGTAAACTCCCTCGGTAAATAGAACGGTCTGCATTTAATAGTCATAAACTCCACAAAAGGTGAGCAGTGTTTGTAGACCACAGCAGCATCACGACACCATGCGTTGTTGATGTAAACACAGAGCCCGCCTCCGCGTGTCTTACCTCCCTCGAGGGTACGGTCCGCTCTGTAGCATGTTAGCTGATCCAGCTGGACAGCATGGTCCGGAACGTTGTTGTTAAGCCACGTTTCCGTGAATACAAACACACAACAGTCTCTCACAGTCTTTTGTGTCGTTCGTAGCAGGCGTATATAATCCAATTTGTTGTCCAAGGAGCGCAAGTTAGCCAAAACCGTGGATGGAATAGCCAGCCTGTGTAGGCTAGCTGCTAGCCTCGCTCTGATACCTCGGCGTTTACCTCGCTTCTGTTTCCTGTCACGCCGCTTGTGTCGTTTCCACGACGAGCGCGGTGAAGGGAGGCTCGGGGCTGGCTTCCGCTTTCTGTCAAGCCGCTTGTGGCGCTTCCACGGCAGGCGCGATGAAGGGAAGCTCGGGGCTGGCTTCCAGAGCAGGTCGCAGTCACGAAGCTCACGTAGCTCCTCCTCGAGCTCATGTAGCTTCTCCTGGAGTTCGCTGTTTATTCCCAAATGAGCGGTTTTTCCGACATCAAGCAGGAATTCACGGCTGTACTTGCGTTCTTGAACACGTAGACAAGACAAAGACGTGCCGGCAAATTGCGGCGTGCAGGACAAAACAGACAAAAGCACCGTGGTGCTGGGAGAGAGAGAAGCCGCAGCATTTGCACGCGCCGCCATCTTGCATTTGTGAATGGGTAGCCAGTGTAAGGAGGCCAAAACTGGTGTAATGTGTTCTCTATGGCCTGTACCAGTTAAGAATCAGGCTGCAGCATTCTGGACCAGCTGTAGCCGTGCAATGGAGGGCTGACTGATTCCGAACAGAAGTGAATTGCAGTAATCGAGCCTCAATGTTATGAAAGCATGGATTACTGTCTCCAGGTTATTTTTGGATAGTATGGGCTTCAGCTTAGACAGCCGCCTCAGCTGAAAAAAGCAGGATTTAACAATCATGTTTACATGACTGTTAAGTTTCAGGGAAAGGTCCATTGTCACCCCCAGATTAGTTACCTTTTGTTTTTCTAGTGGGGCTAGGGAAAGAAGGTCAATGTCATGGTTCGAGAGTGAGCTGTTGGGATGGAACAACATGACTTCAGACTTCTTCTCATTGAAACTTAAGAAGTTTGAGGCCATCCAATCATGGATGTCAGCCAGGCAGTCAAGAAGGGGTTGAATAGAGCTAGAGCCTCTGTGTCTCATGCCGGGTACCCACCAGGCCTTTCAGAACGCTTCTGCCGCCCCCTTTTGGCCGCTTGTCACGTTCCCACAAAGCCACTGAAGACCGTCTGATGACGCGCACTGGGGGGAGGCAGAGGGGAAGGGGTCTAGCTCGTTTTCCGGGTCAGTTGTGTGTGTTGTGGGTTTTCTACAAGCCAAACTGCAGCTCCGACAGTCTTTGTTGAGATTAAAACGTTTTTTTTATGTTTGGGGTGATCGTACACTGGAGAGGACAGTAGCAACTGTAAAAATGCCACGTTTCTTACCGGAGTTTGGTTCCAATTCATGGAGGCTCGATCTGGTAAGTTTAAAATGTCCAAAAAAAGTCCCGTTGTCGTTGTGTAATCACATAGCAGAGGCTCTCCCGACTGTTTGCTGGACGCGTCGAGCCACCAGAGATCGAATTTTCTGACGTTGGCGGCTTGACGCGTAGGTTGCTTTGGACGTGCGCGGAAAGGAACTGTAGCGTGCCGCCGCCTCAAAGACTCAAAACACGCCGCTTCACGATACGCCACGCATCGACGCCTCTCCACATAGACATTTAATGTAAACCGGCCGCTTCCACTGCCCGACACGGGTCCAGTGGGTAACCGACATCAGGGGAAAGTAAATTTGACAATCATCAGCGTAAAAATGAAAGGCTATTTTGTGTTTGCGGAAAATAGCACCTAGTGGCAGCAGGTATAATGAGAAGAGAAGGGGGCCGAGGATGGACCCCTGTGGTACCCCCCACTGAAGCGCTGTAGATGCTGAACTGAACTCTTTGATATTGACACAAAAGGTTCTGTCTGAGAGGTAGGACTCAAACCATTTGAGGGCAGGCCCTGTGATGCCCACCCACTGCTCCAGCCTAAAAATGAGGATGTTGTGGTCGATGGTGTCAAAGGCCGATGTAAGGTCCAATAAGACAAGCAACACAGAATCACCTGCATCTGTGGCTATGAAAATGTCATTAAAGACCTTCAGCAGAGCAGTTTCAGTGCAATGGAGAGATTTGAAGCCGGATTGAAACAACTTTAGGATGGTGTGGTCGTCCAGGAAACATTTCAACTGAGACTCAACAATTTTTTCCAATAGTTTGGAAATGAATGGGAGTCTGGAGACAGGCCGTAAGTTGGACACCACCGAGGGGTCAAGGTTAGGTTTTTTTCAGTAGAGGCTGGACAGCAGCATTTTTAAAAGTTTTTGGGACCACACCTGAGGATAAATTGCTGTTCACAATAGTGAGGATACAAGGACCCAGTGTAGGGAAAACCTCCTTTAGTAGTCGAGGGGGGACCACATCAAAGGGGGAACCAGACGGCTTCATGTTGCACATGACCTGCTCCAGTGTGGACAGAGTGATGGGCTCAAATTGGTCAAACACAGCGACACACTGAGATGGGATGGATGGAACATGAGCTGGTGGAGAAATGAGTGCCCGGGTGTTCACAACTTTTTCTAAATAGAAATGATGGAATTTTTCACACAGTTCAGTTGAGGCTTCCAGAGGTGAAGGCTCACCGAGGTGTAGAACTGTGTTCAGGGTGGAGAAAAGAGCTTGTGGGTTGTGGGAGTTGGAGACAATTATGTCGGAAAGAATTTGGATTTAGCAGCTTTAATGGTTATCTGATAGTGACGCTAGCTCTCCCTTAATATCTGAAATGAAACTTGCAGTCTGTCTTTCCTCCACTTTTGTTCAAATCTGCGACACTGCTGTCTAGCGGCTCGAATGACGTCATTCAGCCACGGCTCGGATCTAAGTTTAGTTTTCTTGGTTTTCAGAGGAGCAACACAGTCCAGAACATTTAAACAGATGGAGTCAAACTGAGAGATTAGCTCCTCAGTGGAAGGAGACACCAGAAGCTGTTCGATCCTCTCAGACTTAACAGTTTCATTAAAACGAGCAGCAGTGAAAGGGTTAATGGCCCGAGTTGTACGTGCAGAAGCACACGGTTTAGCGGTAGGACAAGGGGGGTTGAAGTCAAACAACACAGGCATGTGATCAGAAAAAACATTGTCACTGATTACCATATTAGCCACAGAGACCTCACGTGTTAAAACGAGATTGAGCGTGTTCCCTTGCACCTGGGTGGGCGTGGTTACCTGCTGAGTTAAATTAAAAGAGTCCAATAGATTTATAAAGTCCTTCACTAAGGGCTTCTCTTGACAAAACACGGGGATATTAAATTCACCAAATAAAAGCAAGCGTGCGTATTTCTGTGAGATATCAGCCAAAAAGTCAGAGAATTCACTGATGAAGTCTTTTGATCTTGGGGGCCTGTAGACGAGCGTGCACAGAACCGGAGGGGAGTGTCCGAGTTCAAAAACACTCAGCTCGAAGCTGGGGTGAGAAACAGGGACTGCCAGCTGTTTACAGGAAAAGTTTTGTTTATAAACTGTTAATAATCCACCCTCGCGCCGGCCTGATGACCGCGGGACATTAAAACACAGACAGTCCGGAGGTAATAACTCACCGTCTGTCAGCCAAGATTCTGTGATGTGAAGAAAATCCTACTCCTCATCTTTAAAAAAGTTGTTGAGGATAAAAGTCTTGTTGGAGACAGACCGTGCGTTCATCAAACACATTCTGCCAGGGTCCTGCGCAGACACAGGTAAATATATATATATATATATATATATATATATATATTATATATATATATATATATATATATATATATATATATATATATATATATATATATATATATATATATATATATATATATATATATATATATATATATATATATATATATATATATATA
>JBBPBX010002345.1:22546-65277 GCA_038048925.1 Garcialebias charrua | reverse complement strand
ATTACTAATGTACAGGGCTCAGAATCACAATTTACCATCGAACATAAAAGAGTATTTTGTAAAAAGGAGCAGTTGCTATAATTTAAAAGGAACTGATATTTTTGTTAAGCCAAAGTTTAGAACAAGTTTGCGGGGTAGGTCTACTTTAATCAGGGGAATTGATCTATGGAATGGTTTGAATACTGTAATGATATTAAAAATGAGGAATCATTATTTGTATTTAAGAAAAGGATAAAGAATATAATGCTGACGAGATACATTTAAGTTAGCGAAAACTATAAAGAATAATTGTGATATGTTTTGGGTTTTGTTGTATTATTAGTGATTATTGCTTGAATTGATTGTTTGAATTGATTTTGTTAAGAAGGGGCAGAAATGATAAGATTTAATTCTTCTTCTGCCGCCTTTCATTTTATAGGTATTTTATATGTTTTTCTCCTGAAATTTGTATTGTTTTAATGGAAACGAAATGAATAAATAAACAAACAAAAAAAAAGAAAAGAAAAAAATATATAAAATGAAAGGCAGCAGATGAAGAAAAAATCTTATTTTATCTACCCCTTATTCTCTAACAATTCATACAACCAATTTCTTTAACTACCAAACAAAATGATAACTCATTTAACTTTCTTTATCTCATACAATTTCTGAATTAAACTCCATTTAGATATATGTTTTTATTAATTTAAACTTAACCATTCTTTTAAATACAACCATTGATTGAGCTTCTTTAACATCTGTCTCCAATTCATTCCACAACCCAACTCCCTGAATTATGGTAGACCTTCCGTTTAAACTATTTAGGCTTAACAAACATATCTGTCCCTTTAAGATTATAACAACTCAGTCTTTTGACAAAATACATCTGAATATTTGAAGGCAGTGTATTCTGTGCTCTGTACATAACTAACAAAATATTATAATCAACCAAATCATAGAACAGTTTAATTTGATAATAATATACTTGATGGATGATGGTAATGCTTTCTAGTGATATAATTCTAACAACTCCATTCAATAAATCTCCAATTCTGTAAAATATCGCAATAGACTTAGATATTTTCGCTTTACCTGAACTTATGTGTTGTTTCCATGACAATTTATCATCAATGATGAAACCAAAACAAGCAAAACATGATTTTTCTCTTGCAGTCACACCGCGGGGAACATTTAGGTCGACCTCGTTAAAAAAAGTACCATTTGTATTATTGTGTCATATTTTATTAAAAGTGAACAAAACAACTCGAAAAAGTCACTCAAATGGTTGATGTTCAAGAAGTAAAATTATTCCAAATATTTTAAATATGTAAGTACTGATATTATAGTTTTTAACCTGGACTGAGCAAATGTTAACAAAAACAAAAACACGTTTAAAATATAAAATAACAGATCCGCGCTGGCATCGTCCTCAGTCTTGTTTCTGGTACACTGAAAAAAACCAGCGCACCGGGAGGAAATGCCACGTGTACACACTGCGCATGCGCGCCAAATTGTTACGTTGATCCTGCAGGGTTATCCCAACTTCCGGTGAAAGAGGAGAAGCGCCTCACACGATTACTCTGACCAGGCCCATCGATGCCAACCCGTTGGTAGTTGAACGGGGCTTTTGGTGATAATCATGGCTCTGTAATAAGCGAACAAAGTGCCTGATTAACAACTTTGAAGAAACGAGGAGATTTGACTTTAGGTGCCGTTTTTACGCTCGTAATTGGAGCTTCAGGTTTAAATCCCGCGACGCCCCAAGCTAAGCGGCTAGCTATAGACGAGCCTCTAAATTAGATTCTGGTGTATGTTTCAAGATGTCAACAGCGGGGTTCAATTCTCAGAGTGGGACTGGGACGGGGCAGATGTATGCGAATGGTAAGTAACTTTAAAATGTGCGTGATTATGAGTCGGACCTCAGCTAACTAGCTAGCTGGTTAGCTGGTGTCATTTATGGCTAGTATCCGTTAGCTATTCGTAACATTGTAACGTAAAGGAGCTAAGTAAAGAAAAGCTGTCACGTACGTCCACGCTTAACTATGGTTAGTTTTGACATGTGTTTTTGCATTGTCCTGGGTGGACCAAAATAGTCGCCATCGTTAAGGTAGTTAGTTGTTTAGCTACACAACTTAGCTAACGTAGCTAGCCAGTTGTGGTTAGTTTTGATTTTGTCGAGGTGGCAAACAAAACGGATTGTCCGATTGTTTTGAAGGCACCATGACTTATGTGGTTGTTTGTTCAGACGATTCCAATCGGAAATAAAAGCTCCAAAATAATATCTTTCTCTACTTTACAGGTAATATTTCCTCTAGCTTCTCGTAGACGTTCTCTAAAACGTGCAGACTTCTCACGTCTCTTTAAGAGTATCCCCCTCCCCCAAAAAAGTGTTTGATTTGTTTTCAACTGTTTGGAAAAGCTCTGCGTTTTGCTGTAGATGTGGCACATTGGGATTGATCCAGATCAGCCAAAGCAGCGATTTCCCTAACCTTGTGTGTTTCAGATTGTCCACACATTTATACTGTTTCTCCCAGAAATAATTCAGAAGCTGTTGATGACAGTTGGCATAAGCATGATTCAACGATATATGTTCAGGACTTTTCTTCGATTGTGCAGACTTGCAGCATCTTAAGTTTGCAATACAGTACTTCTACTTGGTTTCTAAAGCTGTACACATGAGTTTTAATGTAGAATGTTCTCTTGCCTCAGACACAATCCATAAAATATGCAAACTAAGCTTGTACAGTGTTGCCAGATAGAGTTGAGGTTTTCCAGCCCAAATGTCTAGTAAAAGCCACCCCATCATATATTGGCGTTCATATGTTCATCAATGTGATTAATCAAAGTCAGTTAAATGTGATCATTGGAGCTCTTTATTCAGAAAATCAACACGTCACATTTCAGGATCTTATTATTATAGACACAAATTAAATGTTCACTATGAATATTTCTATATCACCAGTTTTACACATGTTAGTACCGGTAGCTGTAAACACTCAAAATACAGTAGTTGGTTTAGTGTTTACCTATAACCTAAACATTTAAGGAATAAACATTTTTTAATAATCACTTTAAAAGTTACAAACGTTGTCTTTGGTGCCTGTTTGTTTTCAAAATACTGTATATTAGTGTGTGTGAATGACAGGCATTAACATAAAACGCTTTGTAGATCGGTGCTTTATGAAGTTCAGTCCATTTCCTTTTATCTGTTGACTGACAGTTCTGCCACATCCAATATGGTGGCAGTTCTCTGTAGCGATCGCCCTGGCAGATGACAATAGCCAATCAGTGATGGAGAAATGTCAGAGGAGCGTTGCTATGAAATAATGATGAAAGATTGTTTGAAATGTATTTAATAGGTTAACTCAGAAACCGCCGATCTGACTCCAAATCCACCCAAATTATCCCTACCCGCCCAAAGCAATTTTTACCAGCAAAATAGAGAATGAAAACCGCCCAATCTGGCAACACTGAGCTTGGACTTGCGATGATGCATGTCAATTACTTTAAAACTTGATTCTCCTGTTATGTAAATTAGAACGTGTGTCTTTATTCTGTCTTGAAACAACAAACATCATGCAGATATTTAGTGTTTTTGTTACACCTCATGTCGGAAGCATTGAGTTCTTGTATTGTGAAATTTTTTTCGTTCTCACAATAATACTCACAATAATAAAGAAAACTGTGTCTCTAAAGGAAAAATCCGCTAAATATGAACTAATAACTAGGCTGAGTCAAAACAAGCGTCTTCCCATTACTGACTATCTTCTGTATTATTTTCTCACGCACTTTTAATAACGGCAACAAAAACTATGATAGATTGGAAAGTTGTCAAGTCTCCATCATCCTTTTGTCTTTAAAAAAAAGTTTGAATAATTTATTGGAAGGATAAAATGGTTGACTTGACCAACTAACCGGATACAAATTAAAATTTTCAGAAATGATTGCCTCATTCTAATAACTTTTCAAGGTCTCGGTATTTATAATTTTAAACAAATGTGTATTTTTGTAGCCTTTAGGTTGGAGTGAAAACGTGTTACAATTTTACACTTTTCCCAAGTCTTTTATTGTTGTAGCTGAATGACGATAATGTGATGATCCTTAAAAGTCTTTTTTTTTTTCATCTGACATAGTTAGTTCACACTCCCAATTTATTTTATTTATTTTATTTGCTGCTTGCTAATAGACTATTTCAACAAATAGCTGTGTCCAACTTGAACCGTCAGACCTTTAGTGTCCTAGGAAGACCTCTACAACATTATTTTCTTTTATGAGGTACCTTTCGTTGGCATGATTTTTGATTAATTTGTTTTAGTATTGTTCATTTAGCTCTACTTTTTGTGTTGTGAATAGCTAAGCGTGTTGTCCCTTTGTGCACCATGTAATTTTTTAGGCTGCAAACAATCTTACAGAGGCTGTAATTTGAAAACAGTTTTCACATATCGACTGCTATACAGATAACATTTATTCATTCCAAGTTACTTTTGCTTTTTACTTTCCCGTAGCCAGTTAATTTTTTACAATTCTCTTAAAATATTGTACCATCCAGGGAACTGATCATTTGTATTTGGAAATATATTATTTGGAAGTATTAAAAAAAACTGTAAAAGTATGTACAAAAGTAAAATAATTAAAATAATAATGCAGCTGCATTCATTAAACCAGGGTTAAACTTTCCTCAGAACTGCTCACTCACTGTCACTGTGCGGACAGATCATGTTGAATTCAATCCAAGTAAACAGATTAGACTCTTTGCTCTCAGTTTGTTGGACATTTGGTGGATCAGAATGTGCTTTTTTTTTTTTTTTTTTTTTGTGGTCATGTCATTGCCAGGTCTGTGCTGCTTGTCTTTGCGTTTGTGCTACTTGAACATTTTTACTTGGGAAAAAGATTAAAATAAAAAAGTTAAACAACAAATGAATGTCTTTGGTTAGATTCTATAAAAGAGCCAAAGGTGGCTTTGTAGCAAATTTTATTGTAAGATGAGCTTATGGAAGAAGATATTGAATTATTGTTCAGCTCTTGTTTGCCTGAAAGGGTCTTTAGGCTTAAAAAAAGTGGTTCTGTGTTTTGAGTAAGATAATTATATACTGTGTAATATGTTCTGTCTTTTCTATTTGCTTGTCTCTAGGTCCATCACAGAACCCAGTTGCCCTACGGCAGCCTCCAGGAGTCAACTATGACATGAATCGCCAACCAGCCTACAATCCAATGCAGGCTAAAGCTCCACCGCCCCCTGGCCCTGGTCTCTACCCCTCTGGACCATATCAGCCAGTCCCTCCCGTCAGTTTCTATCATCCAGATCCACCAGTCACTTCTTATCCTTCCTCTCCAGGCCAGCCTCTGCTATCCAGACCTCCAATGGGAGGTCTTTCATCCTATACCCCCCCTCAGTCTGCCAGCCCTGGTCCTAGGATCCCCCATCCACAACCAACGCCTCCTCCTCCTGCTGTTTCTTCTAGTGGCTACTACTCAAACCCTCAGCAGCCAGTGGCTCCAACATGGCAGTACAACACAGCAACTTCACCAGTGGGGCCAGCTGCATCAATGAGCACGCCCCCCAGAGGGCCTTTGGCAAATCATGTGAATCCAGTTGTGAGCTTAGCTGCACCGTCTCCACTGTCTTCATCAGCTTACAGCTCTGTGCCACCATCAAAACTGTCCCAAAGTCCCACCCAAATGTCAGGCCCAGGAGTTCCCCCCACTTCTATGCATGGTTACACTCAGCCAGGTAGGAACACAAACACTCCACTAATCTGTTCTGTTCGAAAGCACAACGTGGATACATTTTGATCTGAAGTGTAGCAACATTCTTTCATTCTAACAAATATGTTGAGTGAAGATTTGGTTCAGTTCAGGTTCTCCATGTTGCACCAGTTTACAACGAGTTACCACAGAGCATCGTACAAAAAGAAAAGCCACGTGTTTAAATTATAAATTCAATTCTGATCCAGATTAAAATTAAAATAGTCATTTCATTATCAATATTAAACAATACATTTACACACAGTACATGGTGAAATGCCAATTGGTAATCAGTTATCTAAGGAAGCCAGCAGATTGCGTCAAATCTTCATTTTGCCACAATCCCCCATCCTGAGCAAACAGTGGAAGGTGAAAGGGAAAGACTCCTTTTTAACATATTCCCTTTTAATAGAACTTGGCTTGGGCCATCTGCCTCGAATGTCTAGGGTTGAAGTACAGGAAAGAGTCCAGATCTATAGTTTTTAATATACAAAGATAAACAAGTGCTAACATAAATAATAATTACAAATACAAACATGAAGAGTGTAGAGTGTAACAACGGCAGCAGAGTGAGAAAATGTGGTCAGTTTATTAAAGCTTCAGTATGTAGCTTTTTTTAATAAACATATTTCTTCACTCTGTCACTACTTCCTGACGGACTGATGTTAGCCAGGTAATCTCTGAAAAAAAAAATTGTCCCCTTGCTTCTCCAGGTGGTCAATAAGCATTTCTAAAAAGAAAAGGTGACACGCCATTTTCCAGCCAATAAAAACAGAGTTTTTAATCAGCCAATAAAGAGTTGCGTTCCAGTTGTCCTCAACAGAGCTTCTCACGCCCCAACCCATGCCCCCACCTGTCCCAGCGCCGCGCACGTGCTCGTTCAAAGGATTGGAAAGCGATGCAGGACTGTTTTGTATGTCACACAAATGTATTAAATTCCCCTTCTTAATCCCTGATCAGGACTTTTTTTTCTCCAAAAGTCAAATAATTGCTTCATCCACCGCTCTGTACCGCTCCCTCTGCCGACTGCAATGAATGAGGAAGTGAAATTGTCACGAGTGAATAAAAGTAGGGTNAAACATGAAGAGTGTAGAGTGTAACAACGGCAGCAGAGTGAGAAAATGTGGTCAGTTTATTAAAGCTTCAGTATGTAGCTTTTTTTAATAAACATATTTCTTCACTCTGTCACTACTCCTGACAGACTGATGTTAGCCAGGTAATCTCTGAAAAAAAAAATTGTCCCCTTGCTTCTCCAGGTGGTAAATAAGCATTTCTAAAAAGAAAAGGTGACACGCCATTTTCCAGCCAATAAAAACAGAGTTTTTAATCAGCCAATAAAGAGCTGCGTTCCAGTTGTCCTCAACAGAGCTTCTCACGCCCCAACCCACGCCCCCACCTGTCCCAGCGCCGCGCACGTTCTCGTTCAAAGGATTGGAAAGCGATGCAGGACTGTTTTGTATGTCACACAAATGTATTAAATTCCCCTTCTTAATCCCTGATCAGGACTTTTTTTTTTTTTTCCAAAAGTCAAATAATCGCTTCATCCACCGCTCTGTACCGCTCCCTCTGCCGACTGCAATGAATGAGGAAGTGAAATTGTCACGAGTGAATAAAAGTAGGGTTCAACGTGGCTGCCAGAGGCTCGGTCTGAAGATTTCCTGGTCTTCTGGTGTGCTGGACTAGCGCTCAATGGTTTTATTTTATTAGAAGGTTTTATTAACATATAAACACAGAATTTCGCAGCGTCTCCGAGAGACTGCAGCTGGGGGCGGAGCAGATCTCAAGTTCACAGACCACGGACTGTGGCTCCCCTCAGAGCCATTTTTCTAAGTGTTTTGGTCATACAGAAGTCGCAGATAGCAGCTTTAAGGGATAGCTCAGGAAACCCAATATCAGTTTAGTTTTCTATAAAAAAATAATTTTACATAATTATTGGTTCACTGATGTATATTCAGTGCATGCATTTTAAAACTGACGGTTTAAAAAAATAAAGTATCCACTGCTAATTGTTCCCAGTTACTTGATAACCTAAGTACCGTCACTAGTCAGCCTGTAATTGCCATTATTCAGTGACACGCTGTAGATATGCATATCTAGAGTTGTGATATGTTGGAACTGGACGTTGCCCTCTGCTCCGAAGATGAACATGTTGGCTGTCTGCTGCCTCCTACTCCCTCCCAGGCACAGACGCTTCTACTCAGTTTGTGCAAAGTTCAAATTGGAACATTAATATTTCAATTCTGCTCCATAAGCATAGCATAACTTTCTGAGCTAAATGTGTTTTTTTGTTTTGTTTGTTTGTTTGTTTTATTAATTTCAAGGTGCACATGTTGTTGCTAAAATAAAGATCACAGTTCTTGTTCAGATTTATGAAAAATTAGGAAACAGAAGAACACTGGACATTCTGAGTGGTTTTTTTGTTGTTGTTCTAAGAGGAAGTGGTTTTATTACATGGTAATGGGCATGACGTTTAAGTTGGTTGCTTAATTTCTCACCATGTTGTGAAAGATTTGCCAAATACTTTAGTGATTTTGCCTCCTTAGCGCATTAGTTGCAAAGGTCACGTGACTGCCTCAGCTGCTTATCAGAATATTTCTAAGTTTAAGGGAAATGGTCCCATCTGAGCGTATCTAGTACAAGCCCAAAACCAGAAAAGTTGGCACGTTGTGGAAATCGCAAATAAAAACAGAATACAATGACTTGCAAATCTTTTTCAACCTATATTCAATTGAACACACTGCAAAGACCACATACTTAACGTTCGAACTGGTAAACTTTGTTATTTTTTGCAATTATTAGCTCATTTGGAATTTGATGCCTGCAACATGTTTCAAAAAAGCTGGCACAAGTGACAAAGAAGACAGAGAAATTTGAGGAATGCTCATCAAACACTTATTTGGAATATCCCACAGGTGAACATGCAAATTGGGAACAGGTGGGTGCCATGATTGGGTATAAAAGCAGCTTCCTTGACATGCTCAGTCATCCACATAGAAGGATGGGGCGAGGGTCACCACTCTGTGAACAAATGCGTGGGCAAATTGTCGAACAGTTCAAGAACAACTTTTCTCAACGAGCTATTGCAAGGAATTTAGGAATTTCACCATCTACGGTCCGTAATATCATCAAAAGGTTCAGAGAATCTGGAGAAATCACTACACGTAAGGGGCAAGGCCGAAAACCAACATTGAATGCCCGTGACCTTCGATCCCTCAGGCGGTACTGCATCAAAAACCGACATCAGTGTGTAAAAGATATCACCACATGGGCTCAGGAATACTTCAGAAAACCACTGTCAGTAACTACAGTTCGTCGCTACATCTGTAAGTGCAAGTTAAAGCTCTACTATGCAAAGCAAAAGCCATTCATCAACAAGATCCAGAAACGCCGCCGGCTTTGCTGGGCCCGAGCTCATCTGAGATGGACTGATGCAAAGTGGAAAAGTGTTCTGTGGTCTGATGAGTCCACATTTCAAATTGTCTTTGGAAACTGTGGACGTCGTGTCTTACGGACCAAAGAGGAAAAGAACCATCAGGACTGTTATAGGCGCAAAGTTCAAAAGCCAGCATCTGTGATGGTATGGGGGTGCATTAGTGCCCAAGGCATGGGTAACTTACACATCTGTGAAGGCACCATTAATGCTGAAAGGTACATACAGGTTTTGGAGCAACATATGCTGCCATCCAAGCGACGTCTTTTTCATGGACGCCCCAGCTTATTTCAGCAAGACAATGCCAAGCCACATTCTGCACGTGTTACAACAGCGTGGCTTCGTAGCAAAAGAGTGCGGGTCCTCCCCTGGCCTGCCTGCAGTCCAGACCTGTCCCCCATTGAAAATGTGTGGCGCATTATGAAACGTAAAATACGACAACGGAGACCCCGGACTGTTGAACAACTTAAGCTGTACATCAAGCAAGAATGGGGAAGAATTCCACCTGAAAAGCTTCAAAAATTGGTCTCCTCAGTTCCCAAACGTTTACTGAGTGTTGTTAAAAGGAAAGGCGATGTAACACAGTGGTAAATATGTCCCTGTGCCAACTTTTTTGCAATGTGTTGCTGCCATTGAATTCTAAGTTAATGGTTATTTGCAAAACAAAATAAAGTTTCTCCGTTCGAACATTAAATATATTGTCTTTGCATTCTATTCAGTTGAATATGGGTTGAAAAAGATTTGCAAGTCATTGTATTCTGTTTTTATTTGCGATTTGCACAACGTGCCAACTTTTCTGGTTTTGGGCTTGTAAGTAAATGGTGACAGTGAGCCTAAAAGCCCACTGAAGAAGGGATTTGGCCTTTGTAAAGATGGTATATATAATCTATCCTGCTTTATGTTGAAATGTTCATTTTTCCTGAACTAATTGTTTAATGGGGCAGATTTGGTTTAATCTGAGTTTAAGTGAAATTGACTTTAAATTGATTTTGCATTTAAAAATCTATATTTTCAAAAACTTGTGGCCGTTTTGTTTGTTCTGCTCATATACCGGTACTCTACCATATATATAATAGTTTATTCTTATACACATTACAGTTTACTAGAGTTTTAAAGACAACAAAGAAAATGTTGATTGATGAAATTTGGTTCGGCGCTGCTAACAAAGTGTGTATGCACAAACCTCAGAAACACTTGAACTCTAAGAAGCTGTCTTTAAATGTCCATCTTAGGTGATTGATTAACACCTGGCAGGTAATGCGTATCCCAAAATGTTTTAACCATCGTGTGTCGCTCTCACACGCAGCCAGTAAGCTGTCAGGTCAGTGCCAGCAGGTCTGTTGTGCTTCTGTAAACATTACGTTAAATTCAGACATCCGAGTTAAATTATTGTAACGTTAACAGTTTGGAGTCATTTGAGTAACATTTTTGACAAGGGATTTCTTCATAAGTTTAATTGCCTGAACTGTCGGAGCAGGAACTGAAGGTTTCAAAGCTTCAAGTCTTCACGGTGTGCTGACAGATATCTGTTTTTATACAGCTCCCCTGACATCTGTGCTCTTTAATTTGGACTATACAGTATAATGTGACCTACTGCCTACAGACTGTTGTCCTGTGATTGACAGAATATTAAAGCTTACAATGACCACAGCGAGTCCAGTCAGTTCCAGAGCAAACATTAAACTGAGAAGAAATGCACCACAGTGTGTCCCACAACCCACTGTGGTGGAAAAAAACAAGTCTCCACCAGACAATATGTTTTACTGACGATTCTGAGAAGTAGTTCAATCATACTTTTAGTCAACCTTATCGTCAGGATATTCCCATGGATGACTGTTTATCTTTAATTAGCCATCAGCTGGCGCAGACTTTTTATTTTGTTCCTCATAATGATGAGGTAAAAACGCTGCTGCTTGTTGAGTCACATCAGTTCAGTAAGTGGATGATCAGGACGGGTCGCATTCAGATTACCAAACATATGCAGATAGAAACAAGTCCAGACCACCTCCAAAGACAGTAGGTGTGTTTACATGGACATAAGTAATCAGATCAAACGGCCGATCGGATCAAAAGTGTGTCATGTAAACACCCCGTTCGGATCATTTTTTGTGTTTTCGGCGTGATCCGGCCTAATTTGTGATCAGCTCGAAACAGGTGGTTTACACCGATCCGTTACCCGTTCGGTGTGCATGTAAACACTTGATCCGTTCCGTTTATCAAACTGTCCTGACTGCGCATGTGCGCTGCGCACGCACCCCCCCACCCCACCCCTCGTGTTTCCTTCTCTGCCTAGCTAGTGGGTAGATGCTAACGCATGGTGGGGAAGCAAAAATGGTCGGTGAGCGATGCAACATTTCTAATAGAAACGTTAAAATAGCTCAAAACTATCAAACGCCTTGACCGAACGTGTGGGAACACGGAGTTATTTAAACAAGTACATGAAAAGCTGGAAGAAGCTGGAGATCGCTGGAAGTGCTTGAAAGCTAAGTGCTACAAAGCTAAAAACAACAACGGGAGAAGTACGACCCCACCACTTTTTCATTTTACGTGTTGATAAATGAACTGATGAGAGATCTGCCACTTCCAACACAGCAGGCAGCGGTGTGGATCTAGGTTATGAGGAGGAGAGGAATCTGAGATGAAGCTAACCAGAGGAGCAAAGCATCCTTTCTGGTAAGTTAGACTCTTCAAACCACATTAACCCTCTGTACTGTATTACCTGGAGTAATTAGAAACAACAAATATGTTAAAATGTAATTATAATAAGAAATAAGAGTAGCTTTAGGGCAGTACAGTACTACTGTATTGTACATTAAAACTCCTCCAACTAACCAGATAATTAACCTAACACATTTCAACATATCAGGGGTCCAGTTAAACTTTATTTTGTTTGTTTTTCAGATGATGAGTCCTGCTTTGAAGAGGCAGCTGGCAGCAGCACACAACAGACAGTGGCAGGTGATGGTGGCAGGTGGCAGAAGATGCAAGAGTCCCACGTCTTAGGAATCCCAAGAAGTTCACACATGTGCTTTAGAACAACTCAAAACTGATTTGAAAATGTTTCAATTCTCCACAACCATGTTTCTTTGTCCCCTGACAGATCTGTAAATGTATTTTTTACACAGACATTAGGATTGATAGTTTATGGTACAATTAAGATGTCCTAACTTAATACAGTCAGGTGGTTTAATAAGGACTCTGAGTTTCTGCATGACTCACAGGATAAAAACACATTTGCTGTTCTATCAGGATACAGAAACATACATTTTGGAAGTAAAATCGATTATTTTGTCACCAATTTTGTTGTCCTAAATCACATGCATACATCGAAATTGTGAAAGTATGCGATGAGTTGATAAAGAAGTTACTGAATTACAGGTTACTGTAGTTTTTAAATGACCAAAGAATGTTTTTTTGTTGTTGTCATCATTACAAGATTTGATCTGTGCACATCGTCTGTTTTGCACACACGTTTTGAATGTTTAATTTTTATGTTTTTCTGATATACCTCAAATTGCACTAAGAATGAAACATGTTTCAAACAAGCAATTTCAACTGTTTACAAGAATTTGTTAAAATGTTTGGTCCATTAAAGAGCTCAGATGTTCACTAGTATTTGCAGTTTTTTATTGTGATAATTTTATACAAATGTTAACTGCATGTGAACACAAATACATGACAAGTATCTTTTTAGAAGAACTCTACTGTGACTTCAGCAACCCGGTCATCTCTACCTCCACCTGACTGAGCAAAGGTAAACATTAAATGACTTGAGGAGTCAGACGAGGAGAGTTTGGGTATCCTTTGACGAGCCAGTCCAACAGCAGGTATGCACGATCACCAACAATGAAGAGACGGACGTCCTTTCCTTCAATGTTCCTCACAGACTGCAAAAAAAGGACATGCCAATATTTAGTGTTCAACTTTTTATTTGTTTAAAGATATGGTTCAAACAAATTTTATTTAAAAAAAATCTTTACAGCTAAGTATGTCTACTGATTACTTAGCTGTAATGGTTTAATACTAAATACAATAGTAAATTTTAGCCTTACATTTTGGCAACATTTAACTATTTGCATTTAACTATGCGTGGGTTTCCTCCGGGTACTCCGGTTTCCTCCCACAGACCAAAAACATGCACGTTAGGCTGATTGGTGACTAAATTGACCCTAGGTGTGAGAGTGGATGGTTGTTTGGTGTGAGTGAGACAGGTCCCTCTTGTAAATGAGTCCCCATGACTCAACGAGGCCTGTATAAATAAAGGTTGAATGAATGAATGAATTTGTTTAAAGACATGGTTCAAACAAACATTTTTTTAAATAAAACTTTACAGCTAAGCATCTCTACTTTGAGATACTTCTTAGCTGTAATCGTTGTAGTAAAACTAAATACAATATAGTAAATATTAGCCTTACTTTTGTCAACAGATGAGCCCTTTGATAGAGGTCTGAGTGGCGCAGGACATCATGGGCACTGCCTGGCATCGTGTCACTGATGCTCCAGAAACAGGAAAACAGAGAAAGAATAGTAATTAATAACAAATACAGACAGTATCACGCAGACAGGTAGAAAAGGAAAGGGCAAAAAAGTTTATTAGCATACAGCGTTTTTATTATCTTACCAACAGTTGTTGTCCACGACAGCTTGGAGGACAGAGGACGTCCAGCGCTCTCATCCTGTGAATAAAAAAACTAAAAGCACGCGCTGCTTCACCTGTAGTTCATTCAGGGAGTGCAGTAAAAACTCAGTCTCCGTCATTACAATCTGGCGCGGGTCCATTGACGCGTCTGTTTACTTTCGTCCCGGAAGCAACTTCTTCTTCTGTGGTTTTAACGGAAGTAACTTCTTCTTCGGTGTTTTTTTAAGGGGGAGTGTACCACTCTGCGCATGTCAGAACTTCTGATCAGAATAAAAGCCTGCTGCATGTAAACACTCAACATGAACGGATTGTGCACATGTAAACGGTGCCATCTAATTATGCGATCAGAACACATTTCAATCAGGTCACAAAATTTTGTCCATGTAAACACAGCTAGTGTGCGGGAAGATGTTTGCTGTGCATTGAGGCCTTTCAGATCTGCATTTAGCTCTGTCCAAACACATTCTAATCACTAATTGAAGAGCCAGGTCAGAATTAGGCTCAAGAGTTATAAGAGTTTTGTTTTGGTCTTATTATACTGCTCATATCTGATACCTGAACGACTACTAATAATAGTACGGTAAATTATAAAGTGAACATAATATTCTGGTCATCTTTATTAACGGCTCTTTGTGAACCCCCCAATTATGCTTGTTTTCAGTGGTGGGATGTAACTAAGTAAAAGTACTTTGTTACTGTACTTAAGTACATTTTTCATGTATCTGTACTTTACTTAAGTAGAATTAAATGTGGGTACTTTTACTTCACTACATTTTACATGAAGTATCTGTACTTTCTACTACACTACATTTTTATAATGTGTTGAGTTACAAGTTACTTTCACGTTGCAGTTTTTTCAATTTGTCAAGAAACAAGAAATTCTTGCTGCAACATTAAAATGTGTCAGTTCATGGGGTGTTAGGAGACAAGAGATGTCTCTAAATGTCTCGACACTCTGGTCCAAGTTTTGAAAATGGTGTCAGGAAGTTAAAATATTGTTCATTGTTGATCCATTACAAGGTTGACTAGACAGTATTTTAACTAGAGTTGATGACAAACTGGAGTTGAAATGATCAGTGCATGATGTGTCTAATTCTCCTTTTTTAAACAGAAAACTTTTAATTCTGTGTGTTTACTGCAATTAAAATGACACATTGGTTTTATTTTGTGTTAAATAAAAACTTTCAAAGGTAAAATCATCCTTATTAGTGGGCGGCCGTGGCGTAGTGGTAATGGCAGTCGTCTCCCGATTGGAAAGTTGGCGGTTCGACTCCCGGGACCCGCACCATGTGTCGTTGTGTCCTTGGGCAAGACACTTAACCCTGAGTTGCTCCCGGTAGGACTGGAAAGCACCTTGCATGGTAGTCTGCCGCCACCGGTTTATGAATGTGTGTAGCATTCAATATATGTGTAGCACTTTGAGATTTTCAGTAATGAAAAGTGCGTTATAAATTGAATTATTATTATTATTATTATTATTATGCTTAATGACGTTTTACTCTGCATGTCATCCCTGAAATTCTGATGCACAGAATCATAAGTCCAAGTGTGAACTGTCACAGAGTAAACACAATAAAAACATGCATTATCTGCAGTATTGTTCATTAAAATGGCTCAACACTATTAATGTATTACAGAACATATACATACAGTATGCACATTTGATATTGTAGGCCATTGCACTAGTTAATACTTTCAGCAAGTGATTTTACTTTAATACTTTAAGTATTTTTAAAAACAAGTACTTATTTACTTTTACTTAAGTAAAAATATTAATATGGTACTTCTACTTTTACTAGAGTATATTTTTGTCTGTTTATTTGTACTTTTACTTAAGTACAGTGTTTGAGTACTTTCTCCACCACTGCTTGTTTTGAATCAGCGTGGGTATCGAACATTTCCAACATTGGTAAATTAATTAAAAGGTTAAAATTGGCCATCCTAACAATTACCGGTAACTGATCAATACGCCTCTACTCAAAAGTACGTCTTAAATAGTGTATTTGTGAACTAAAGCCCTATTGGGACAGGATTAGTTTTGTAGGGACCACATACTAATACTATGTGTAATAATTACGGAGATTGTATGTGTTGTTAATCCCGTGTGCATCGGCCATGTCAGTAATTTGTAAAGTAAAAATTCCCCCGCAAATTACCTTTTGCTGAACTCCGAGGCCCTGTGGTACTAATCCAACGCGAATAATAGGCATCTCTGTGATTTGGACAGAAATGTGCGGAATCCGATACGTAATTAAGTATTTTTTGTTTCCTGGGTGCATTTTTATTTGCTTTTGGCTGCATTGGAGTGCATAAATAACCTTTTGTGTCCCGGACCAGCAAAAGCTTATGCGTAACGGTCTCCAAAAAAAACACATTTTGAACACACAAGCGAATGTTACACAATACGCAGCATGTTAACACATCATATCCGAAAGGTGTCCGTAAATTTCAGCTAAAGGCTCCAGTACAGCTTTGCGTACGTCGGTACGCGTGTCCGTACGTGCGTGCTGTACGCAGGCAGTTCACCCGCACACCCCAACGTACGTTCTCGTGTTTTCGCACCAAATTCTTGACGTCATTTGAGCAGCTGCAGCGCAGAGCGTTTACCTACGGGACGAATTGAGGTCGCTGATTGGTTATTTGCTGACACGCCTACTGCATTGATTGACAGGTCGGGGGAAGAAAAAAAAGGTGCGAGCAGGCAGCTGCAGCCGCAACGGTGTTCTGTGTTTATATGTTAATAAAAAGTTCTACAAAAAAAAAACAGGGAGCGCTGGTCCTGCAGCCCACACATCAGACCAGCCCACCAGGAAATCTCCAGAACCTCCCTCAGCCACGCTGGACCCGAGTTTAATTCGCTCGTGACAATTTCGTTCATTTATCATCATTTCAGTCATGGAGTCAACGGAGGAGGAAGCGATCACTTGCCTTTTGGCAAAAAAACTAAAGAAAAGACCAGATCAAGGATGAAGAAAAGGAATTTCATACATGGGTGTCTCATACAAAACAGTCCTGCAGTTTATTGTGCGACAACGTGTTTGCGTACGCGGTCGTAAAATTTGAGCTCTGCGCGTACATGCCCTGCGGGGATACGCTTGTACCTCTGCGTAGTACGTGCGTACAGCTGCGTATGGACGTACGCAGAGCTATACTGGAGCCTTTAATCTCAGGCTTTGGTAATCCTGTGCGAATGCACCGCATAAAAAGCAGACGTTGGGGAGTAATTTATTTATTACATGTGGTCCCTAGGTAAAGCTAGTAGTCTCGTGCAAAAAAGATGAAATCATTTTCCATCTAATTTTGCAAAGTTAAATTTTTTTTTGTCAGACAAAAGCCAGTCGTAAACACAAGTAACAACTCTTTTTTTCGTTTCTTGATTTAGGAACAGTCACATTGTGTTTGGACATAATTCCCATCATGAAGCAATTAATGGAAATCTTTCTTCCCTTCCACCAGGCCCTGCACCTCCTTCTATGGCTCCTCAATCATACCAAAACAGACCTGCCTATGGGCCTCCACCTACAGGACCTCCACCAACCATGAAGCCTGCACCGCCTCCAACTGCTCCCCTAATGGCCAGTACCACACCTGCACCACCCAAGGCGGATGGTAAGTTTTTATTTTGTGCATTGTACGCGTTTTAAATTAACTACTCATATAAAACAATCACTTTACAGTCGGGGGGTGTATGTCCTTCTGAACGACAGCCGTTATTGTTCTCACCTCCCTGTGTTGTTTCCCTCCCCCATTTTCCTTCCTTAACATGCCAGCTCAGTATGAGGGGGCTGTCAACAACGCTTTTCCTCACGCTGAGTCCGACTTCCAGGGAGAGGATATTGAATGTCCAGGTGTGGCTAAATCACCTGTTTGGTGTCATTTACCTGTTAGATGTCAGTGATGTGGTGGAAATTCTGTTCTTTCTTTATTATTATGTCATCGTATGAGTGAATGGTGACCCTTACGCCAATGTTACTTTTTTGGAACACCTCATAAAAGTAACAAAATGACTGAAAAGTTCAGATGTTGTGTGTCAAACTGATTGATCATATCTCTGGTCAATATAATTGATAGTTTGGTCTTTGTGTCATCTAAATGAAGCCTTAAAATAAAAATTTTTCCTATAACTGATATTATTAGTGTTACTTCTTTCTTGTGTCCATCTACACCTCGTCTTGCACCATCCCATCACCTTTTGGTCACATACTGGGTCACAAATAGAAACATGTCTCCTCAAATAATACATAATATGATTGTTTTGTTCCAGGGGTGGTGGCTGGCAGTGTCCCACATGCTCCAAACAGCTATAATCATGTCGACAACAGAATGGGTAAGGCTTGTGTGCAGACACAAAACAATACAATAATAATAATTTGTTCTGAGTTGGGTTTTTAATGTACTGTGCTGCTGTACATGTGTCACATAAGAAGTGTTCTTTTGTGGATGAAAAATGTCTTAACCAAATACAGTGTTGCATTCTGGGAATAATAATACAGAAGTGAATGTGCCTCTGGGAGAAGAGTGGAGGCTGCAGACTGAACTGATTGATTGATGCAACTTTGGGTGTGGCCTTTTCCAAGAGCTCTAATGTTTCTGGAATCGTCATATCTTAGCTTATTTGATTTCTTATTTATGTTACCCGTTTGGTCCCCAGCTGGCCCAACTCAGCCTGGTCCACCTGGTCGGCACTTGGGTCACTACCCTTCCCTCCCACCTGGGTACCAGAATGCCCCGGCTCCTCCTGCATCCTCCTCCATGCACCCAGCAATTCAAGCTGCCACCCAGCCTTACACTCAAGCACCTCAGCAGTACCAGCAGGTGAAATTTACACCGTTTGAACGATCTGCTTGCATATCGGCTATGCATGTCATTGACAGATTCGAATGTAATTAGGTTTCATTTAACCGGATACCTTAATATTTTTATTTACCTTCTGTCAGCTGCCCGGTGGTCCAGGTCCAGCCCAGCTGAGTCCATCATTGGCAGCCATGAGCCTCCAGTCCAAAACCCCAGAAGCCCTGAGGGTGGTCAACCTGCTGCAGGAGAGGAACCTGCTGCCACCAAGCCCAAGCCCTGCCCCAACACCCTGCCTGCCCCAGGACCTGCAGAAGCTGAACTGCAACCCAGAGTGAGTCTTGAAGCACATCATGTGTCTTTAATCTTTGATCAGATTTTAAATGGGATTTCTTTATTGCACAAGTAATCAGAAAACAAGTTTAGCAGTGTTTAAGTTTCCGTCCTTGCTCATACTGTAGACACCGAACATGTGCATGTTTTTTTTGTCTTCAGGGTTTTTCGTTGCACATTGACCAGCATCCCTCAGACCCAAGCTCTGCTTAATAAAGCTAAGATGCCTCTGGGCCTGCTGCTCCACCCGTTCAAAGACCTCTCAGTGAGTGCTGAAGTTAATATTTAATATCCATTTGCATGTCCTCGCCAATTAGTCTATAAATCCGAAGGATCACTGAAAATACGACTGCATTACCTTTACAATAGTGTTTTGAGTTCCTCGTTAGTTTTAAGATGTGAAAACAAAAGGCATCTGATGGAGGGGGAATACGTTCTGCTCTTCCTTGCGTCCATTTTAGATGAATCAGCCTGTTTTGGTTCAGGGGTTAAAGGGAACAAATGTTTTAGATGCCAAAAGAAGCGACTAAACTGACTGGTTTCCTTCAACAAACCCTGAGTTTGTTTCTCTGTGTGAGCACAGCAGAATCCCTTGAATATAAACAAAACATGAAATCCAAAATGTATACTGGCATCTTAGTTCAAGTACTTTGCATGATGTAACATGTTTCAAGTTGTGCTTCTGTAGCTTTGCTCTCATTGTTAAATCACATTTAAAATATGAATATTTTAACTTAAAGAGGATTAAAGTGAAGCTAAACAATGAAGTAAAACTACCGTATTTTCCGTTGTAAAGGTTGCACCGTTGTATAGGTCGCAGTGTCCAATTATTGCCCAAAAATTGGAAAAATCCATTAATAGGTCGCACCTACGTCACCTACGATGAAACGCGTCATCCACCGCTGACGTGCCGCGTGACCGCTGAGTCAACCCGGCAATATGGACCGATTGTTTAGCTCTGTTGCTAATGTCTGCTAGAAGCTAACAGAAGCTAAACACGAGACGAGTCCGTCTCTGAAAACACGAATAAAAAATCGAATTTTATGTCAAATGTTTTCTCCAGGACATAGTTAAGTGCATTGGAGCCTTATAATTACTCTGTAAGCAGAAATAAATATACACGATTGGTTTCGAAGCTATTTATAACGTAAACAGAAGCTAAACACGAGACGAGTCCGCCTCTGACACGAATAAAAAATTTAATTTTATGTCAAATGATTCATCCAGCCATAGTTACGTACATTAAAGCCTTATAATTACACTCTGTAAGCAGAAAAAATATAAACCGATTGGTTTCGAAGCTATTTATAACATAAACAGAAATACAACCACAAGCTAACAGAAGCTATGCTAATAAAAGATCGTTTATTTTTATTTTTATCTCAAACATCTAATAAAGCTACTCACTTGTAAACGTCCACACTGTGATTACATTCTGTAAGTTTCAGAAAAATCCGCTGAGTGGTTCTTGACTTATCTTGCAAACAAACAGCAAACAAACAGCTAAGAAACACAGAGCTAAAGGAAGTTACATCCAGACCAGGAGGCCGACAGTCAGTCCGAGCAGAGGAGCTTTTTTTCGGACACATGAGCTGGAAACGGTCGGTGTACTCCTCTGGAAGTGTCCCTAGCGGCCGAAACTGGTACTGCACCATTTTCTGCCAAAGTGAAAAAGGGTCATAACTGACCCAAAAATTGGTCTAAAAAAAAACAAAAAAACAACCATAAATAGGTTGCACTAGTGTATAGGTCGCAGGCCTTGAAAAAAACCCATAAAAAGGTGTGACCTATACACCGGAAAATACGGTAGATTAATTTAACATAAGGTAGGGAGGGAGGAGACTCCACTAGACTGAACAACTATTGGCAAGTATTTGGATTATTTTATAATATCTTACCTCTCCATCAATCTAGTCTCAGGAAACAACACAGCACAATGACTGCTTCGTTGAAGGTTTTTAACGATGTTGAAGCTTTGGATGCTAAGAATTATTGTGCTGCACTTTTCTTAAACTTGTCTAAAGCTTTTGACACTGTTGACCATGAAATGTTGTCACAAGCTCTCAGAAATTGGTTTCTCAGATCACACTATTGGTTGGTTTTCTAATTACCTCTCAGATCAGCGGCAATGTGTTCAACATAATGGTACTTTTTCCAGCTAACTTTTAACAATGGTGTACTACAAGACTCAGTCTTAGGACCCACCCTCTTCACAATCTATGTAAGCAACGTAGGTCAGGTCATTCCTGATTCATCCTTACGTTTCTATGCCGATGACATACTACCGTAGTCTTTTGTCGAGCTAGACCAGTTGCTAAGGTTTTTCAGCTCTTAGTCTGCATTCGATGTCATCCACTCAAATTTGTTCCTTCTCAAACTCGTGATAAATGCTGATAAGACCAAAGGGATGTTGTGCATTTATGATCAGCTGTTTTGATCCTGTTGGATTACAACTAAAAAATTGTACAAAATACTTAATTTAGAAGCAAGTAGGGGTGTTGAAACAGGCTTATTTTAGTTTTCTAAAACTTAAGGCAATCCCTTCCTGAATTCAGTTTTGTTTTGTTTTGTTTTGTTTTTTGGATTTACCAGCAACATTTTTTAAAAAGTGATTAAACCGTGTCCTCCAACCTTATTTCCAAAATAAAATGCAACTAAATAAGCCCCTTGGCATCATCTGTCAAAGCCCAATGGTTCCTGCTTTGATTGAACACAGTGACGATGCACATTTTGGGTAGCAACAAGAATTTTTTTTTTTTTTTTCAAAGTTCCACTTGCATTACCTCACAAAGTTTGTTTGCATTTTCTGTTTGTTTGTCCCTGCAGCAACTTCCTGTAGTGACATCTAGCACCATTGTCAGGTGTCGATCCTGCAGAACTTACATCAATCCCTTCGTCTCCTTCCTGGACCAGAGGAGATGGAAGTGCAACCTGTGTTATCGAGTCAATGATGGTAAGAAGCTAAAGAGACGCGAGACTGAAGCGTCTGAATGAGCTGCTGTCTGTTGGAACGCTCCAGGCGTTTAGATTTATCAGCTGGTTCAGCTTAAAGACCACATTACTCATTCGTAACTCACCGGTGCTAAAGAACAGGGCACTTTCTGTCTTTGACAATCTCAAAGGTTCAATATTTGATTAATTCCAAGTAATACTGTTGAATACTAATTTACAAAAAATGTACATTTAAATAACTAACAAATTTAAATTATAGGGTAAAAGGGTTAATCTGAAACTGTTTCTGGATGATTGTGTAGTTCCAGAGGAGTTTATGTACAACCCAGTCAGCAGATCATACGGAGAACCGCACAAAAGGCCTGAAGTCCAGAATGCCACTATTGAGTTTATAGCTCCTTCTGAATATATGGTAGGTTTAGTCTTTTTCGTGTTTTTAATTGAATTATCTGTAAAAGAGGCACCAAATATCCTTGTAAAAAAATTTTTTTATGTGTGCGCCTTTATGTTTTTGCAGCTGAGGCCACCTCAACCTGCTGTTTACCTGTTTGTTTTGGATGTATCCCACAATGCCGTGGAGACGGGCTACCTGAAAGAGTTCTGTCAGTCTGTGCTGGACAACATCCACTCGTACGTAGAGCCCAATTTTGTGTCGTTCCAGTTAGATTACCGTAGTTCTGTTATTTATAAAGACGCTTTTTCTAGTTCAGACTTGAATCGGTCCCACAACATGGAACAAGTCAAAAATTGGTTGGGACGTTAATAAATTAGCACACACACCAGTGGGAATGCTTCTTTGACTTTTTCCACAAGAAGAACCTAACAGTAGCTGTGTGTGTGTCTTTGTCCTTCAGGCTTCCTGGAGACTCGAGGACAAAAGTCGGCTTCATAACGTTCGATAGCACCATCCACTTCTACAACCTCCAGGAGGGACTCTCCCAGCCGCAGATGCTCATCGTGTCCGACATTGAAGGTGAGATGCAGCCGTCAGCAAAGACCACACTCGTTTTTTTCCAAATGCTTTCTTAACACGGATTCAAATGTTAGCCTGAGTTTCATCATTTTGGTTTAAAATCTAACATCGTGTGCTCCACAGACATCTTTTTACCAACACCAGACAGCCTTCTAGTAAACCTCAATGAATCCAAGGAGGTAAGACCTGCACCTTGAATATTGCTGAATGTTTCTATATCGTTTGGATTCTATGTAGTAACTTGATACCAGTGCAAAGAAAACAATACACGATCTGCGTTTTTGACCAAGATGTACATCGAAAAACATTGTTTCATAAGATTGAAGTCTTTTGGGTTTTGTTTTTCAGCTTGTGCAGGATCTGCTGAAGAGCCTGCCTAATTTATTTGAGAAGACGATGGAGACCCAGTCTGCCCTGGGTTCAGCTCTACAGGCAGCCTTCAAGTTGGTGTCTCCCACCGGAGGGCGAATGTCTGTGTTTCAGACGCAGCTGCCTAACCTGGGTGTGGGGGCTCTTCAGTCCAGGGAGGACCCCAACCAGCGAGCATCTTCCAAGGTAGAAACACTCATTTTCTTCTGAAGTGTGTCAAAGTTCTTTATTCTGCCTCAGTATTTAGTTACCTGAACACCAGATTTTACTTCCTATATTTTCTGCGGCTGTCAGTGGGAACAGACGGCTTGAATTAAGTGTTTACTGACTTTTTCTAAGCGTCATCACAGAGAGATCTGTTCATTTCAGGACATCCAGCACCTCTCTCCAGCAACCGATTTCTACAAGAAGTTGGCGTTGGACTGCTCCGGTCAGCAGGTGGCCGTCGACCTGTTTCTGCTCAGCTCTCAGTACTGCGACCTGGCATCACTTGGTGAGCGTCACATGCACTGAAAGGGGAAAAACATGTTTTAGTTACACAGAATTATATGTAAAATCTTGATATACAGGTGTGTGGGTGTCTCAGGGATGTGGATCAGTAATTTAATCAGTAATCTAATCCCTTTCTCCTCCAGGCTGCATATCCAGATACTCGGCAGGGAGTGTTTATTACTACCCTTCCTACCACCAACATCATAATCCAGGTCAGGTGGAGCGCTTCCACAAGGATCTGAAGAGATATTTAACAAGAAAGATTGGATTTGAGGCAGTCATGAGGATACGTTGCACCAAAGGTTAGTTGGCGCACAAGTTGAACATAGCTTTCTCAACAAAAATTTTAAGAATCTCATTTATTTTACTGTTTTTTTTTATTTATTTTTTTACCCAGACTTGTTAATCTGTTGTGTAGCATTCTTGAAGAATAAAACGAGCTTATTAAGAGAAATATTTACCATATTTCCCGCAGTAAACGTTACAACGCCCTAGAAGTCCCATCAGTCCAAATATGGCTAATAAAGTGGAAAAATCTATAAATATGTCGCATCTATTATGTGTCACCGCTGACAACCCAGAAATGTGAGCCGAACCTGGAAATGTGGGCCAGTTTTGTGCCAAATAGAGGTTGCGGGGGCGTGCACGTGAGGACTTTAACAAGAATTTAATGAGTAACACTATAAAACAATTATTTGTTTGCTTGAAATTATAGTCAAGGTGTGTCTCAGTTGAACTTTTACTCAATAAATGCACTTTGACAGTCAAGTCAGCTGCATTTTCAAAAGCTGAGAAGCGGAAACATGAACGCACAGAGGGCGAGTTGCTGTGCATTTCTTCGAAATTTAAACGGATAACCACCTAAAACAATTATTTGTTTGCTCGACATTATAGTAAAGGTGTGTCTCAGTTGAACTTTTACTTCATAAATGCACTTCAGTGGTCAAATCAGCTGCATTTTGCCGGGGCGGCGCAACGAAATGAAGCTGATTTGATGGTTGCTCCAGGCAGATGACGGTGGCAGGCTATGGCAAGCCGATTGTGTCACTAATAGCCATGGTTACCCATTACTTGATACAACGGCATGCTATACCACTCGAGTGCCATCTAGCGGCTGAAAATGGTAGTGTTCAATATTTTCAGTCATAATAAATGAAAACTTATCGTATCTCAGCCTAAAAATTGTTTATAAATATGGGGGAAATGTCCATAAATAAGTCGCTTCGGCGTATAAATCGCAGAGCATGCAAATTGTGCAAAAAACAGTATTTTAAAGTTGGGTGTTGATTGCAATTATTTCCTCTTTGCAAAAGCTTTTCCTCAAACCGAATTGTTTTATTCAAAACTAAGTTATGTCTGTAGAACCATAAAGTGCATTAATAATAATAATGAATTTAATTTGTAACACACGTTTCATTAACCAAAATCTCAAATTGCTACAAAAATCAGTGATAAAATCAGTGATAATCAACTAAAATCATTGATAAAATCAGTGATAATCAACTAAAATCAACTAAAATCAGTGATAAAATCAACTACAATCAGTGATCAAATCAACTACGATCGGTGATCAAATCAACTACGATCGGTGATCAAATCAACTACGATCAGTGATCAAATCAACTACGATCGGTGATCAAATCAACTACGATCGGTGATCAAATCAACTACGATCGGTGATCAAATCAACTACAATCGGTGATCAAATCAACTACAATCGGTGATCAAATCAACTACAATCGGTGATCAAATCAACTACAATCGGTGATCAAATCAACTACAATCGGTGATCAAATCAACTACAATCGGTGATCAAATCAACTACAATCGGTGATCAAATCAACTACAATCGGTGATCAAATCAACTACAATCGGTGATCAAATCAACTACAATCGGTGATCAAATCAACTACAATCGGTGATCAAATGAACTACAACCGGTGATCAAATGAACTACAACCGGTGATCAAATGAACTACAACCGGTGATCAAATGAACTACAACCGGTGATCAAATGAACTACAACCGGTGATCAAATGAACTACAACCGGTGATCAAATGAACTACAACCGGTGATCAAATGAACTACAACCGGTGATCAAATGAACTACAACCGGTGATCAAATGAACTACAACCGGTGATCAAATGAACTACAACCGGTGATCAAATGAACTACAACCGGTGATCAAATGAACTACAACCGGTGATCAAATGAACTACAATCGGTGATCAAATGAACTACAACCGGTGATCAAATGAACTACAATCGGTGATCAAATGAACTACAATCGGTGATCAAATGAACTACAATCGGTGATCAAATGAACTACAATCGGTGATCAAATGAACTACAATCGGTGATCAAATGAACTACAATCGGTGATCAAATGAACTACAATCGGTGATCAAATGAACTACAACCGGTGATCAAATCAACTACAACCGGTGATCAAATCAACTACAACCGGTGATCAAATCAACTACAACCGGTGATCAAATCAACTACAACCGGTGATCAAATCAACTACAATTGGTGATGCAATCAACTACAATCTGCAATCAGTGATAAAATGAAAGTGATAAAGATTAAATTCCCAATAAAAGTGTTATATTATCTCTTGAATCCAGGTCCAGGCTTGTTTTGTGTTGGAGACATGGATCATTTGTCAGAGTTCAAGTTAATTAATGTTTGTTTCTCTGCAGGTTTGTCCATCCACACGTTCCACGGGAACTTCTTCGTGCGCTCCACAGATCTCTTGTCCCTCCCCAACGTCAACCCGGACGCTGGCTTTGCTGTTCAGATGTCCATTGAAGAAAACCTGGATGACATGCAGGTCGTTTCCTTCCAAGCTGCGCTGCTGTACACCTCCAGCAAAGGTGCACACCGAGGATGCCGTCTGGTGCTCTGGACATCAGAAACCAGTTCTGTTTTGTGTTTTTGTTTATGTTTGTTCAGTATCTCAACTTGTCTCTCACAGGCGAGAGGAGGATTCGTGTGCACACTTTGTGCCTTCCTGTTGCCAATTCTTTGTCAGATATCTTTGCTGGAGCCGACGTTCAGGCCATGACTGGGCTGTTGGCCTCTATGGGTAAGCGCTGCAGCACGAGGCACGTTGAAATGAAAACTGTATGATCGGGAATGCGTCGTCTGGGTTAACCGAATTCACAATAGTACGAGTTACTCTTAAAACATAAAGCTTGGATTTTGAAATTATCTTGAGTAATATGCTCATTTATTGAGAGCAAAAACAGAAATACATACGGTAGATGTATGTAAAGATGTTAAAAACGATACTTCAGGGAAGTGTTGTGGTGTTTATATCAGCTGCTACATCTCTGACTCTAACTCTCCAGCTGTGGACCGCTCTGTGTCCGCCAGTCTGAGTGATGCCAGAGATGCCATGACCAACGCCGCCATCGACTCGCTGACTTCATACCGGCAGTCGGTGCTGACCATCCAGCAGCCCGGCTTGTTGGCTCCGGCCTGCCTCAGGCTCTTCCCACTCTTCATCCTCGCTCTGCTCAAACAGGTCACCTGTTTTATCACTTTTCTTTGTATTTTTTATAAACTTCTAGTCTTTTTTTCTTTTTTTCTTTGATTGTCATTCGAGTTTCACACTTACCGGTACTTACATTTTGATAAACGAGGGATGGTGTTATTAATGACTTGTTAAGAAATCGACATATTAATTTAAGACAGCACATTAAGAATGTGCTTTTACTCTTAGGATTTGTCTTTGAAACATTCCTGCTTCATTGTTGATCCTGTTTGCTCTGCAGAAAGCCTTCAGGACCGGCACCAGTACCAGGCTGGATGACAGAGTGTTTGCCATGTACCAGCTGAAGTACCAGCCGCTGGCCTTCACCATGCTGATGATCCACCCCGCGCTGTACCGGGTCGACGACCTGACCGATGAGGTGAGGATGACGACCTGGGAGAAACAACATTTTAACAAATCCTTGTTTCCTTAAAATCTGAATATTTTGTTCATATTGGAGTGTAAATCAAAGGATTTTGTAGTTCATTTATGTGTAAAAGTATTCCTTGTCGTGTTGTTAAATTGAAGCATTAGTTCCTAGTTTTGTTTTCCTCTGGTCTGCAGGGAGCTTTAAACATCAACGATCGGATCATCCCCCAGCCCCGAGTTCTGCAGCTGTCTGTGGAGAAGCTGAGCAGGGAGGGAGCGTTCCTCATGGACGCTGGAAATGTACGTTTTACAAACGAACTTCTGGAACAAGCTAATAAATTCAAAGCTGATGTGCTCAATCTGGCTACACGTCACACAGCCGTACGTTTCTTCGATGTATAAGTCGCATCTATTATGCATCACCGCTGACCACCTGGAAACGTGGGCCGGTGTTTTGCCAAAAATCAATTAGCTGCCATATGGCGGCCGCAGGAACGTGCACTGGAGAACTTTAACAAGAATTTAACAAGATTAACACTTAAAACCAATTATTTGTTAGCTCGAAATTAAATCAAAGATGTGTCTGTCTAACTTTTCCTTAATAAATGTACTTTAAAGGGGACCAAAGATGCAAAATTCACTTTTTAATGTTTTTTTTACTCAACTTTGGTTATGTACTTCTTAAAAAACAGTCCTAGGGCCAAAAAAATGCACCCAGTGGTATATTTACTCTAAGTATATTTATTTTTCAGTGATATAAATGTCTCGTTTTCAAATCCTGGCGCTTGTGATGTCACAAGCGCCAGGACAACCCACCCCAACCTGAGTCCAGCCCCTCACCTAGCAACCCCTGGTGATGCTCCACCCACTTCAGTATAAAAGACGTCACGGTTGTTTTTCCTGAGTTCATCTCAGAGTTCGATGTTTCGTTGTTGTTAAAATGCAGTACCGCTAATAACTAATTATCTATCAGTAAAAACGAAAAAACTTATTTACGGGCTCTTAAATCAACCGGACGACTGCTCGCGGACCATATCCGTTCAGCGCCGGATGTGGTCCGTGAAAAAAAGCGGTCCCCGCTAGAGAGAGCGTGTATAGCAGTTAGCAGCCAGTGTGTTACTCTGCAGCCTTATTGCTTGTTTTCGAAGAGTCAGACGAAGAGTTTTTAACATGGAGGGTGAACTTATGGATGTTTCTCAGCGGCCTACGCGACGCGTCAGCGCCTCATTTGCCCTGCCCAAAATGGCGTCTGCCTCTGGGTCTGACTCAGGGTCCCCTTTGGAGGGCGGAGTTAATGTCAACAGATTTTTGAAGGGCGTGGCCTTATCATAAACAGCTCGTTCAGAACGGAAGTCAGAAAAGGCACAACTAGAAAGGGGATATTTTATTATAAGAATTATTTTGTGCATTAAATTGAATGAATATGGTCTGGATAGCCCACAGACATACCATAAAAATTTATAGGACCAATATTTGGTCTCCTTTAAAGGTCAAATCAGATGCATTTCAAAAGCCGATTTATGGCTGTGGGAGCGCACAGAGGGAGGACTTACTGTGCATTTCTTCTAAATTTAGCAAGCTAACCACCTAAAAACAATTGTTTGCTCGACATTATAGTAAAGGTTTAACTTCAGTTTAACGTTTCCTTAATAAATGCACTTTAATGGTCAAATCAGCTGCATTTCACCTGTGCGGCGCAGTGAAATGCAGCTGATTTAACGTTTGCTCCAGGAGTTCTGGAGCGAGACGAAGTTGGCTTTGTATGGCAAGCCAAGTGTTTCATTAACACCCACTTTTACCTATTAATGGGACATTTGGCTTGCCATAGTACTTGAGGGCCCTCTAGCGGCTGAAAATGGTAGTGTTCAATATTTTTCATGTCGGAATCAATTAAATCATCAGATCTCAGCCAAAAATTGGGTTATAAATATGGGAAAAAAACGTATATTAGTCGCTTCGGTGTATAAGTTGCAGGACTTTCAAATGTATGCAAAAAGGTGCGACTTATACGGCAAAATAATATGGTAACTCACTGAACGGCTCATTTAACGATTTGCTGTGTATGTTGTCTGTCCTTAAATGATTTAATTTTGCGCAGTCCTGTGATGTAGCTGTGATGTGTCCATGCGGATGTCCAGCTTTGAATCGAGGTATCAGTGGTTTCATTTTGTTCCGACAGGTGATGTATCTTTGGATCGGTCGTAACTGTCAACCTAACTTCCTCACACAAGTCCTGGCAGTTCCAAACTACGCAGCAGTGCCTGATAATCTGGTAAGAAACATCATGTTGCAACTTTGAGCTCATCCTGCCACTGTTCAGAAACAAATGTATGAAGAGACGACTTAAAATGTTGCTCGTTGCTCTCCTCTCGCAGTACCTCCTCCCAGAACTGGACACCGCAGAGTCTCAGAGAACCAGAGCTTTTGTCGGCTGGCTCAGGGATCAGAGGCCGTTCTCCCCCTCCTTCCACGTCATCAGGTGGGCAACAAACAGGGAGTTAAAGGAGAATAAGTTATTATTACATCTGGTTTTTCATCTTTAGTTTGGCGTTGCCTCAGCCATGATGTGGAAGGGTGTATGTTTTTCTCTAACCGTCCGTTAAGCACAAACACGTCTGCACTTGGCATTGTGTTGTCTATGCAGATAAGTAACCATTCCACCATCTGCTGCCTTAATTTTTAAGAGTGAAGTGTTGCTGTCCACTATAATCATGGTAATCCTGTTCAAGATGCTGATTGTTAGGCCTCTATACATTATATATATATATATATTGCACATAACTTATATTACACAGGTTGTGTGACAGGTTATTGCACAGGTAGTGAGTGACATTGAGATGAATTGAATTATACAGATACAGATATTCTTTATGGTCATTTGCATCACGTGTCCTACATGTGGTGGGACGAAATTATGTACACAGGGTCCCAGTTCCATCCAACAATAAAATGTAAAAGAAAAACAGTAAAAAGATCTAAGATATGAACTAAGAAAAACGTCAGCTAAAAATACGCTAAGCACTAATAACAAAAGAAAAACGATACGCCGAACAGCAGCACAGACATGAGTGTGTGAGCAGATGAGCATGAATGAACACAGCAACGTGAAACAGATCAGCAGCAACATGTGATTCTTCACAGTGATCATTTTGGTTAGATATTCATGAGTCTAACAGCTTCAGGGTAGAAGCTGTTCCTCAGTCTAGTGGTTCTACAGGGTTCTAATTATGATAGTGAGGTAGTGATATGCATGATACAGCCACATAGTGCAGCAACAATAAACATATTAAGTGTAATTGTGTAATCTTGTTATTTTAGTTCTAGGACATTGAGTTAAACTTAGTTTTAGGTAGTCAACCTATTTTAGATGGTAAAGATCATCCACTGAGTACAATGAATAGGGTTTGTGCCAAAAGTAACTTGTGAGGTATTTATGTAACATGGCAGCAAACTAACAAAGATGCGAAGAAAAACATTATCGCCCTTTTTCTTTAGACAGAGAGTGATTAGATGAGATGTCAAGTCAAATTTATTTATAAAGCACATTTAAAACAGCAACTGTTGCCAAAGTGCTTAAAGAGCGTAAAGACTCTTGATTCATCTGTGAAGTTTAGCAGGGTGATACCACTAAACATAAATTTGAACAGAGCTGGGTAAAATATATATAAGATTTGAAGTGTGTATTATATAATACACACTTTAAAAAAAAGTGTATATTGTATAATAATGTTACCTTTTAACAAGGAAAAATGTGCATGCGTTTACAATAAAACCATGTCATCCATATTTTTATTTTTAGGGACGAGAGCCAACTGAAAGCCCACTTTATGCAGAGCATGATCGAAGATCGAACCGAGTCGGCTCTGTCGTACTACGAGTTCCTTCTGCACATCCAGCAGCAAGTCTCCAAGTAATCGACCGACAAGCTGGAGGGAACCCTCTGAGGAGAGAGGACAGACATCGTGTGTATGTGTGTGTATATGTATTTGGATCTGTGTGTGTGTGTGTTTAGAGCCCCCCAGCTTCTTGCTCCGTCTCCAGCCGTGCTCCACCATCAACTCCGAGATGAACCGGAGCGGATCTGAGGCGTCTGCCGAATCAAATAAAGCGAGGGGCTGTGGGTGCGAGGACGTGACAGAAACTTGATTCTGATGTGATCTGGCACTTTTCTAATGAGCTGAAGCAGCGTGTTGGAGGAAAACTAAAGCAGTCCACTGTGATGATTATGTCGGTGATTGATTGAATCAGTGTTTATTCTCACAGAACAATCCTGTCAAACGGAGGTTCAGATAAAGCGCAGGCAAGCGGATGTCTTTTCTAAAACATGTATGTACGAGTGCTTGAGGTTACCGGTAGGTTTGTATTGAAGGTTGGAGCTCAAAAGTTTTTTTTTTTTTTTTTTGTTTTTTTTTGTGTGGGGTTGTCATCTGGAGAATTTGTGCACACCACACCTGAGCTTTACCACACTAATATACCTGAAGGACGGAGAACGTTTTTGTTTTTTAATTTCAAAGTCATTATAATCGTTTGCCGAACAAAATGTGTTGACTCTGATGTCTTCGCTGCCTGGAACGTGTCGACGGTGAGAAGTCGTCGCGTCGGACGGATCGGTTCTTCAGAAACGTCGTCTCTTCTTCTGGACATTCAGACCTCTTGACGACTTCGCTGTTCTGTTTGTTTTTCTTTTTCTTTCCCTGACTGTTTAATTTATGAGACTCCCAATCTGATTAAATGTTCTAATTGCCTTGGATGGGAACTCACTTTTTATTATTAATCCTCTGTTTAAATACTGACTCTATATATGTATGAAATATTTTAATATAATAGGATATGGGATATTCTTTAATTAACAGGCATAACAAAGCCTTTTAATCATGCTTATTGATAAACTTGTATATTGAAAAGACTGCATTATATAAAGGAGAAGAAATGATGATTTTAGTATAAAGAAGCTGCAATGATGCTACGAAAATAAACTCTTTGGGACTTTTTAAATGTACAGTAGTTTGTGTCGGTCAGTGAACAACGTTTATTCTGTGAAGGTAAAATAATTTTGGACCAATAATTGTTCATAATTTCAACTGAGGTTTTGGATTTCGGCTGACTTCATGTGGTTTGTAATTATGTATTATATGACGAAGAATGTATTTAGGAGCAAATATGTTTTGGTCTTAAAATGCATAAAGTTGTTTTTCATAGAATAAAAATAAAATTAGCTTTGTTTTGGAGAGACCATTGTGGCTAGTCAAATGCCAAAGCAACGCTGTCGTGTGAGATATTCAGGTTTTAAAAAACGTATTCAGTATCGACTGAAATTGGACCAGGAAGTGGGAAAGATTGGTGAGGGTGAAGTCCGGAAAGTTCTGAAAAGAATGAAGGGGAAGGCAGTAGGACCTGATGACATCCCAGTGGAGGTTTGGAAATGTCAAGGAGTGATGGCAGTGAGGATTTTGACTCAAATATTTGAGGGTGAGAAAATGCCTGAAGAATGGAGAAGTGCTGGTGCCCATTTTGAAGAACAAGGGTGATGTACAGAGTTGTAGCAACTACAGGGGAATTAAGTTGATGAGCAGCAGTATGGTTTCATGCCAAGAAAGCACCACAGACGCCATCTTTGCTTTGAGGATGCTGATAGAGAAGTACAGAGGGTCAGAAAGAACTCCATTGTGTGTTTGTGGATTTAGAAAAAGCAAAGAGAGGTATTGCATGAAGAAATCTGGAGGTTATGCACCATAACCTAGCCTGGTTAAAACCAGACCCTTGTCCTTCACTTCGCTTCAGGGAAATGAGAATTGAGCGGAGCCGTGCAGGAAGGCGAGGGCCAGGCTAACCATAACCAATGTTCCCTGAGGGAGGGGAACAAGGTGCAACACAAATGTATGGGGAATTGCGCCCCCGCGCGTTCACCTGTGAAGACTCATCACGCCGGTCAAGGCCAATGAGACTGCTGTAGGAGGCTCCGCCCTCCTGCTAAAAAGCATGCAGCAGTGACGTGTGGTCAGGGGAGGCAAGTGAGGCTGTGCGTCATCATGGAAAGAAAAAAAAGTAAATTGAAAAAATAAATGTAATTATTGTATTTATCCTTTGATTTGTACTATAAACTTCTTTTACTTGAAACTAAACCAGTTTTAAGTTATTTTTTATTCAAAATCACCAATTTTTCTTGTTTAGCGTTCAAATACTGAGAAGAGACGTGCGCAGAGGCACACCGCACCAGGGATTGCGCAATCACTCGGCTAACTGCTGCATGCTGCAATGAGCCCCTATTCCTGCCCCTTTTATGTCGCTATTAAAATGTCCAAATACTTTTGCTATATAAACTACATTTCTATAGTTTAGCTGGTGAATATAGTGTTTTTGTAAAAAACTATGTGTGTGTAACGTGTTTCTTGTGCTGAACGGTCAGAAAACAGCTGAGAAAATGTGCCGGTTGAGGCAAGCCTCATTGAGGAGGCGGGGCTAGTGAGCCCAGGGATCCTGCTTGCACCTGCTCTGCTCCGCTGCAGAGGAAGTGACTGTGCGCTACAATTTAATGTAAGGAAAAGTAAGTGCAGTGATTCAGTTATTTTTTTCTCTTGATTGGCAACAATTTCGCAATGGAGGATTACATTTCTGATCAAGGCTTTCTTCTGATCTCCATCGAGGCAGAGAGACTTTTAAAACTGAAAGCCGACAAGGAAGACTTCTACAAAAAAGTAATTGACGCCTTTGTGGCGCATATGGACTTCATTTATTTATTTATTTTTAATTTATTCATTTTACATTAAAAACCAAAAGAAGAAAAAAACCATCACATATTATATGAAAGAATACATAAAATGAAAGGTGGCAGAAAGAAGAAGTTTTATCTGCCCCTTTTAGAAAAAAAACAAAAGTTCAAACAATCAATTCAAACAATCATCTATGAGTAACAGAGCAAAAAGAGTAACTTTTCACAATCTACAAGTCCACCAAATCATAAAACTTCGTACTTTGAGTTGTTTAAATAATATATTAGATGGATGCAGTAAGGCTTTCTTGTAATAAATCTCACAGCTCTTTTCTGTAAAATAAAAATAGATTTTGTTATAGTTTAATTTATAAGTAAAGGTAAGACTAAAATAATTTTTTTCTCCAAATTAAATGTTTTTTGTGTGCTACAGTTTGTATGTGTAAAGATTGCTGATTTGAGATTTTAAACACAAACCGTTAACTGCTGCCAATCAAATGGCGAATAAACTACTCTCTAGGGTTCATGTATTATAAAAGAAGAAAATAACGCTATCCAAAGTAGCCAAAGCGCTGAAGAAATATGGCAGACTGAAGCCAAAATGTGGAGAACATTTTTTGTCTGTTTTTTATTATACATATGAAAAAAAAACTATGCAGTGCCTCACCAGCCATGCAGTGGCGGTTCTAGACCAGTTGGGGCCAAGCTGGGGCCAGAGGTTTTGTCAGAGGGGCACGTTCATCTCGGAGAAAAAGACAGATTCGAAATCTTACTTGACTCTTATTTTTTTAAAGCAGTGATTAACCATTGTAACCAAAGAAAATAGTTTAAAAAATCAAATGAGAAAAATATAAAACATTTTACACAGTATTTGTATTGACTGAATAAAATATATTAATAAGCAAATAAAATGATAATGAAAATAACTGTTAGGTGAAGTCTTGGTTCAGTTTCTCAGTCCAAAATTATATACAGGTAACAACATTGGCTGCCCTACTATCACAGCAACTGTATTCTGCGATTTTGATGAATACAAAATCGCAGAATTTCATGATTTCTGGCATCATGATTTCTGGCAAACTGATCAACAAATGAGTGACTCATTTGTTGATCGGTTTGCCAGAAATCATCAAATTATGTTTGTATTCTGCATCTGTCTGTTAGCAAAATATCTTATGAACAACTGAACAGATTCCAGAAATAATCACTGAATGGCTCTCTACGACTGGTTGACTTTTAAAGCATCCAATTCAAGATGGCTGCCACAGCTAACTGAACTTAAAAATCACAAAATTGACTACAACTCAGTCAATTTGACAAAAATGGAGATAAAATTTGGTGTGGTAGTAGCTGAGATTCATTCCCAAAGCATAAGCAAAGGGCTTTTAGAATGCATAAGATCTTTCTTTAAAATTATAACGTTATTCATTTGGAATCAATGGTGTTGGTCTGTTAGCAAAATATCTCATGACCCTCTGGACAGATTTTGAAAAATCTTTCAAGAAATAATAAACGGATGTTTCTTTACAGCTGATTAACTTTTGGATATATTTGAATTGAAGATGGCTGCATGCAGCAGGCAATTGAAATAAGCCAAACTCAAAAATGGTTAATTTTACAGATGGAGTTAAGTGATTGTTTGTTTAAAGTTATTTTATATATTCTTTTAAATAATGGGGTGATATAAGATTTTTTTCTTCTTTCTGCACTCTTTTCATTCAATGTTTTATTTTTGATGAATTTGTTTTATTTTGTCTCTTTTAAATGAATGAATAAATAAATTAAATAAAATATTAAATAGCTTTAGATCTGCTAAGTTCTTGGCATAAACCAACACAGACATGTTCCTGTTTTTAGTGTTTGACATGGCTTTATAATGTAGCAGTTTATTATGATATGATGCAAAGCCACGGAGCTCCAGGGACTGCAGTAAAGTGAGCAAGCAGCTGCACGGAATCAGAGCGCCCAACCCGGCATGAAAAAGAAAAACACACAGCGGGCGCAATTCGTGGCAGTGGCAGCTGCCACCGGAAGTGCCGCGAAGACTGCCACAGAGGCTGCCACAGGGACTGCCTTGCCTTCCACAGACCACAAGGTGCCACTAGCTGCCACGGACTTTGTCAGATCATCTTCCAAAGCAGTTTTGTGCAAAACTATTGCCGTTTTGTGTTAAAAAAAAAAATAATAATAATAATAATAATAAATTAATTAATTAAATAAATAAATGCTTCATCTTTATTGTATGTCCTTCAAAAATGACCTTCTGACGATGATGATTATATTATTTAATAAACACAGAACAACCTGTAATAGTGCATTTAGGAAACATGTCTAAAATAGTGCTTTGTGTGTAGGATGACTAAAAAATACATATTTCTTTTTTTAAATTAAAATTACTTATTAAACACATTGGTGTGCCACAGACTGCCACCAGATGCCACAGGTGCCACCACTACTGTCACCTGCCACGTCACCTGCCACCAGGGACGTGCAGAGCCCACTAAAGGGGCAGGTGCTCAGAAAAAAAAGGGGCACATCTAACCTCATTTTAGGACAGAATATTAACAAAGTCACATAGCTTTCAGAGTTTAATAAACAACGATAAATTACAAAATTGAAAAACAAGGGCACAGTGCAACTTTTTAGTGTACTGTAATCTATAAAATTATGAAAATGGGACCTCTGCTATGGAGTTCAATTTGTTTCACAATTATTCTATAAAAAAAAAACTAACCTCAATTACATAAAATAAAATTGTGATCAAGACATTTTGAATTGTAATTTTTTTTAAACAAATAAAAGTTTTGTTTAAAAAAACTTTTTAAAATTAAAATCACAAATTTTTGTGTCATGAAGTGAAATAATTATTTGCGCATGTCAGAAATCTTTGCTTGCTATTCTAAGTTTTTGTTTGTCATTCAAAGTTTTGCTTGCGATTCTCACATGACGTCGTGGGCAGAGCCTAAAATAGCAACAAAAAAAAGATTTCTGATGTGTGCAAATAAAAGTTTATGTTTTGCAAATAACTTTTTAAGTTCACGAGAGAAAAATTAGTTATTTAATTAAAAAAAATTTTTAAAGTTTTTATTTAAAAAAAAAGAAGAAATTGTTACAATTCCAAAAGTTTTGATTACAATTTTATTTTACTTAACTGAGGTTAGTTTTTTTTTCATTGAATAATTGTGAAACAAATTTAACTCCATACTCTGCGAACGAGACCCTAAACTTACTTAAAGTCTGGGTCGAGTTTTTTCCCCTTCATTTGTACGCTTTTATTGGACAGGAGCAACTTGATTGGTTATTACATACGTTATATCTATTATGGTAGTTCAGGGTGAGTTATTTTTAATTCTAAATGAATATTCTTGTTGGACTTTTATTTAAGTGCTATTCTCCTTCAAGATACATTTACCTAACGCTAGAATAAATGCAATGTACATTATGCAGCAAAGGAAGTTAGAAGATCGGACATATATCCATTATGGAGAGATGATAGGTTTTGGACGGGCAATGTGCTCCCTATTGCATAAGCCAGGGATGTCAAAGTCAAATACATGGAGGGCCAAAAAAACAAATTTGCTACAAGCCAAGGGACGGACTGGTTCAATGTTTATTCTTCTTTCTGCACTCTTTTCATTCAATGTTTTCTTTTTGATTAGTTTGTTTTATTTGATCTCTTTTAAATGAATGAATCTTCTTCTTCTTCTTTCTGCTTTTCCCTTTTGAGGGGTCGCCACAGTGAGTCATCCTCCTCCACCTCACTCTGTCCTCTGCATCCTCTGTCCTCACTCCAACTACCTTCATGTCCTCTCTAACTGCATCCATATATCTCCTCTTTGTCTTTTTCCTGGCAGCTGCATTTCTAACATCCTTCTACCAATATACCCACTGTCCCTCCTCTGGACATGTCCAATCCATCTCAGTGTGTCCTCCCTAACTTTATCTCCCAGTTGTTCAACATGTGCTGTAGCTCTGATCATCTCATTCCTGATCTTATCCATCCTTATCACTCCTAAGGAGAACCTCAGCATCTTCATTTCTGCCACTTCCAGTTCTTTCTCTTGTCTTTTTGTCAATGACACCTTCTCCAGACCATACAATATAGCTGTCTTGTAAACTTTTCCTTTGACCTTTGCTGACACCTTTTTGTCACAAATCACTCCTGAAACGTTTTTCCATCACTCCATCCTGCTTGGACTCTCTTTTTCACCTCTTTACCACATTTCCCATTTTCCTGGACAGTGGAACCCAAGTACTTGAAGTCCTGCACCTTTGTGACCTCTGCTCCTTGTAGCCTCACTGTTCCACTGGCCTCCCTCTCATTCACACACATGTACTCTGTCTTAGTACTTCTTTTAAATGAATGAATAAATGGATTAAATAAAATATTAAATAGCTTTACATCTGCTAAGTTCTTGGCATAAATCAACACAGACATGTTCCCGATTTTAGTACTGTATTTTACATTTCGGACGAAAGACGAAACGTTTCTACAATTTTTTGCTTTGTTTTTTTTTTGTTTGTTTTTTGAATGTCCAGAGGACCAGACTTAGCTTTTTTAGGTATTTTACATTGTTTTATAATGTAGTTGTTTATGTTTTTTTAACACAGTTTTCTTGTGATTTTTAATTAATATGCTTTTTTATGATTGTTGGCTGCAAGTATCAAGCTGCAAAATCCTTCATTTTCTACAGCTGATAGCTGTTGGTCATTAATTATGATGAAGTTTAACAACTTATCGGTGAACATTTGAGCTCCGTGGCTTCAGCAGTGTGTTTTTATTTTTCAATCCGGGGCGGGCGTTCTGATTTTGGTCAGCCGCTCTCAGCCTGTCCCTCCTACGAGACGGTCAGACAGCGGGTCGGACTGGATGCAGCTGGCCGCGGTCGGTCTCCCTGTTTCGGTTCAGCGAGAGTGGCGTCCCGCTGAAGCCCCGGAGCACAAATGTCCAATATAAAACTAACTTGACCGCGGTTTAATGTGGCGCTATGGCTCTACAGACATTGCACGTTGCTGTCTTGCTGTGTTTAGTGTAAAATACTTCCACACAGCGGACATGTTACGATGAAAAGTTGGCTAGCTGTTAACTAAAGTGCTACTCACTCAATCCACACGCTGTAGCTGGCTGTAAAATGAAAGGGATTTCCTGAATGTGAGGCAGGTCTTGATGTCTATGCGCAGCATTATTACTCTGGGTTCATGAGACACGACTCCGGATCAGATTGGCCCCACCCCTACTACTACTGTTGCATTGTGGGGAATGTAGTGTTGGTATGTGACCGGAGGGCTTATTATGTTGTTTTTCTGGCAAAATACAAAAACAATAATAATAAAATAAAATAAATAATTTTAGTACATGTTATTATGTGTCAGAGGAGGGCTTAGAATAGGAAATAAAAAAAATAAAAAAAATTTTTTTTTTTACCAAAAGGGCACTTGGGGGCAAGGAGAAAAAGGGGCAGGTGCTCAAGCCCCCATAGCCCCCCCCCCTCTGCACGTCCCTGAGTTGCAGGTTGGAGAATTGCTGAGCCAGCTGTGCAGTAACATGTCTGAGTTTGGCTGGCGTCTTCTGACTTCTCCCAGTAGACATCCCTCTGCTTCCTGTTTGGATTGTTCATCTCCTGCTCCTCCAGCCACAGCAGAGGTTCATTTATTCAAGTCCAGCTCCAGACATTTTACAAGACGCCCATCACAAACTGGTGAGCTTCTCTGACTTGGTTAAATTAGATGCTGTTTGAAATGCTAAGCTAGTTTATAGCCAGGTTTGGTTGGAGATTGTTTTCAGGTGTTTGGTTTGGGGTCTATCTTCTAGTGATGGGAACAGCAGTTCTTTTGAGTTTACGGAGTCTCTAGAATCAGTTCATTAAAATGATTTGTTCAAAAGATTTGTTCACAGTCCTTCAGTTCATGCAGTTCATTCATGCAGTGTGTGAGTGACACAGCAACACTTCCAGCACAGAACTAAATGAACAAATCTGTGTATGCACATGAGCAAATCAGCAGTTCATCCACTGACTGAATCTCTCCCCTGCCCTCTGATAGACTCCCCTCTCTGTTGTTTGAGTGACACAACACTACAGCAGCAAGCAGCATGTTCACTAAACATAAACATGAGTCATCTTTCTATTATTATTATTATTATTATTATTATTATTATTATTATTATTATTACTATTATTATTATTATTATTATTATTAAGGACACAGATCATCTGGTCTATAGGAAAGATTGAAATAAAAATTGTGAAGTTAATAAATTAATGTAAAAAAAGATGGGGAGAGTACAGGTTAGCCTACACACTCAGCCACCCCCAAGTCGCTGCTGCAGCTTACACTGCTGTGAGTCTCACTTTTCTTCGGTCTCCTCATTGCTTTTTGTACCCGTCTGTTCACAGTGGCGGACTTAGACATTTTGGGGCCCCAGGCAAACCTTTGTAAAGGGGCCCACCCCCAAGTCAGCCTAAATGTACCATTAGGCCCTGCCCTGAAGGTCAAAGATTTTCATGTTAATACTCTAATACTGGGAACTAGACAATAAAAACAACAGTTTTTTTCTCTACTTTAATAAGGTACAACTATCCTTTAAAGTCTTTTTACGTTTTTCCGCTCCGCTTTCGTATCTTCGCGTTGGCTTCATCTGTTTTCCATCTCCTCTGTCTTCCCGCTCAAGCATACTGAGCACTTCCTGGATTTTTGGGTGATGTGTAACGCTCATTAAGGCTAGGCGCCTGACCACGGCCAGATATGGTAAATAGGCAGTCAGAAAAGGTTCAGCTGAGGAGCCTGTTGTGTGAATAAAACACCATCAGACAAGAAGCAAGTTTTAAGTTGTTTGTATTGTATAGACTTAGGAAGGTATTTATAATAATATTGTTTGTAATAATAATCATTTTCTTTGAGTATAACCAATAGACAAAATACACACAACAAAACAGACCCTGATTACACCCAAGAGTTCTTTTTTTTTCTATTTTAAATCAGTTCTTGAATCCCGGATGATTAAAGGTCCATCAATCAATAATCTGGTAGTTTGTAGTTCATGATCCAGGGTAATATGTCCAGAAAAAAACAAATAGTTTGGTGCAATTTAAGTCCTACCGCACAGCTGCGGTGATCCGGTAGCTTGCCATCCTGGGTGGGAACAGGGGGTGAAAAAAACCCTGACCTAAACAAGGTCATAAACAAAACAAAAATTAGCATTACTATATACACAGGACTAAACTGTTATCAAAAATAGTTAAACATTCACATAGTTAAACATTCACAAAAACAAATAAAATAATTCCAGCAGGTATTTTTCAAGAATCATTCAAATGTCCTGTTAAGCACCTTGGTCAATGCAAGGCATTGCAGGAAGGTGCTATACAAATAAAGTTTATTATTATTATAACTTCAATTCAAAGACCACATCAACAGTACAGATCAAATTAAAGTTACAGATCAAGTTTTAAAGTGCACTTCCAAGTTGTATCCAAGTTTAATTCATATAAGAGTCAATTAAGCTTAATTTACTTCAATATTGTTTCAAAAAACAAATAGTAATTTCTTTTTTCTTGCGCAACCCAAAATAAATTAAACCAATTCCAAATTTCTATAGGCAGTCAACAGATTTAATGAAAAGTAACTAAAATGATCCTAAAAGGATGAAATTACAAAAATCAAAGGATTTATTTAATACTTTACGTATATATATTCTATTCGGCCATGAAATTAACAAAAAGAGAATGATCTTTTAATCACTAAGACCACTTTTAAATCTCAAATACAGCAACCAAACAAATTGAGTCCCACACGCAGCACACTCCCTGTTTTGAAGCACCTTGGCATGGCTGCCTCAGAAGAGTTGACAGGGGAGAGGGCGGGCCCCAGAGACCATGTTAACACCAGCTAATTTTTTTCCCCTATGGTCTGCAGCAAGCCAAGGAGGACACCCACAACTAACAGAACCACCCACACCTTCATGAAGGTAATTACATGTCATAAATTATTTAACGTCTACGTATTAAACGCAAGTGTTTACACATGACCAATTCATTGATGCCAGGGGAGATGCCTGAACTGGTACACACTCATCCCACCCCCTCCTCTTGCACCATGCTCCGACCTCCCAATAACTTTTACCTCCAACTTTGTATTTAATGTTTATGTGTTCAGAAATTCATCATCATTGTATAGACATGTGCAAGCTGCATACATGACCCACATGCAGGTCAGAGCGAGTTAATTTTTTAATTGTGCTTCTCTATTTTGGCTAACATGGCTGAGAACATATTCCCCTCCTGCTTTTAGCCCGTGTAGTCAGGGCCGGATTTAGGAGGGTGGGGGCCCCTGGGCTTGAGTCAATATCGGGGCCCACATATATATATGTACATATACATACATATATATACACATATATATACATATACAG
>JBBPBX010002344.1:59428-91600 GCA_038048925.1 Garcialebias charrua | reverse complement strand
TCATCACATGTACCACATGCGGTGCAAATGACAATAAAGACTCTCTGACTCTGACTTATTTCACTGTTTGTTCAACCAATGTTAACCTTCAAGCTACATCACAAAATGAATAATTCTACTTAATTTTACTAACTGTTTGATTTATTGATGTTTATTCATTCATTTTAAAAGAACAATACAAGACAGTTTCATCAGATACAAGAATACAAGTAGGATAAAATGAAGGGAGCAGAAAGAAGATGAAATCTTATTATATCTGCCCCTTATTTCACAGTTTGTTCAACCAATGATAACCTTCAAACTACATCACAAAATGAATAATTCTACTTAATTTTTCTAACTGTAATACACAAACTACATCACAAAATGAATAATTCTACTTAATTTTTCTAACTGTAATACACAAACTACATCACAAAATGAATAATTCTACTTAATTTTACTAACTGTAATACACAAACTACATCACAAAATGAATAATTCTACTTAATTTATCTAACTGTAATACACAAACTACATCACAAAATGAATAATTCTACTTAATTTTTCTAACTGTAATACACAAACTACATCATTCTAACTGTAATACACAAACTACATCAGAAAATGAATAGTTCTACTTAATTTTTCTAACTGTAATACACAAACTACATCACAAAATGAATAATTCTATTTACACAAACACACTAAGTTACATCATATATAGTTTTTGAGCAAGTCCTTTTTGACCTTTTTCTTAAATGTATACATTGATTTTGCATTTTTAACATCACTCTCCAGAACATTCCACAATCGAACTCCCTGAATTGAGGTAGACCGTCCCTTTAAGCTGGTTCTGAATTGTGGTTTGATGAATATCTCTGTCCCTTTGAGATTGTAATAACTTTGTCTTTTTATAAAATTTCTTTGGATATTTAAAGGTAATGTGTTATTATGAGCCCTATACATAACTGATAAAATACTATATTCTACCAATTCCTGGAATTTCAATAAATTTAGCTGAAGAAACAAGGTGTTTGATGGGTGACTGAAATGTTTTCTGGTGATTACTCTTACAGCTCTCTTTTGTAAAATAAAAACAGGCTTTGTAATTGTTTTGCACGCTTTTCCCCAAACCTCAATACAATAGATTAAATGTGGAACAATGATTGTGTTATACAACATATACAGAGCTTCCATCCATCCATCTTCTTCCGCTTATCCGGGGTCGGGTCGCGGGGGTAGCAGCCTAAGTAGGGAGGCCCAGACTTCCCTCTCCCCAGCCACTTGGAGCAGCTCCTCCGGGGGAATCCCAAGGCGTTCCCAGGCCAGCCGAGAAACATAGTCCCTCCAGCGCGTCCTGGGTCTTCCTCTGGGTCTCCTCCCGGTGGGACGTGCCCGGAACACCTCACCAGGGAGGCGTCCAGGAGGCATCCTAACCAGATGCCCGAGCCACCTCAACTGGCTCCTCTCGATGTGGAGAAGCAGCGGCTCTACTCCGAGTCCCTCCCGGATGACTGAGCTTCTCACCCTATCTCTAAGGGAGAGTCCAGCCACCCTGCGGAGAAAACTCATTTCAGCCGCTTGTATCCGAGATCTTGTTCTTTCGGTCATAACCCAAAGCTCATGACCATAGTCACAGAGCTTTATCAATTAAAAAATCCCTGACTTTATACAGTACTGCAATTGATCTAGCTATTTTTGTTTTAATGGAATTTACATGATGTTTCCATGTCAGTTTGTCATCAATGATAACACCCAGAAACTTCACTTCACTCACTTTACAGATCACAACATCTTCAATTTCAAATGGATCGTCAACAATTCTCTTTTTGTTACTGAATATCATGTAATTAGTTTTATCTAAATTCAAAGATAATTTGTTTAATTTAAACCAAGTTTGTATTTTTATAAATTCTGTTTTCATCATATCCAAAATCTGTTTTATGTCTTTACCCGAACAGAAAAATGTGGTGTCATCGGCAAAAAGAACACATTTAAGAAGTCCTGACACATTTACCAAGTCATTCACATATAAAATAAATAACTTTGGTCCAAGCACAGAGCCCTGAGGAACTCCACAAGTGATATCACGGAGGTCAGATCTAACATCATTTATTTGCACAAACTGTTTCCTATCTTTCAAATAGCTAGATACCCACTGTAATGCTGGTCCTCTAATACCATATTTATTTAGTTTTTCAAGGAGAATGGTGTGGTCAATGGTATCAAATGCTTTTTTTAGATCAACAAAAACACTAACACAGTACTGTTTATGATCGACAGCATTAGTTATTTGTTCCATTAAATCCATGAGAGCCATTGATGTAGAGTTTTTTTCCTCTAAACCCATACTGACTGCTACTTAAAATATTTTGTTTATCAATAAATTGATCCAATCTGGTCACAAATAGTTTTTCTAGAATTTTTGAGAACTGTGGTAACAAGGATATTGGCCTATAATTATTGAATACACATTTATCACCATTTTTAAAAAGAGGAATTACCTTTGCTACTTTCATGTTATCTGGAAATATTCCTGTTGAAAAAGATAAATTGCATATATATGTAAACGGTTCAATAACATAACTCATTATTTCTTTTACGAACATCATATCCATGTCCACCCAGTCTTTTGATCTCTTGTCTGAGAGATTTTTTTACCATTTTCATAATTTCCTCTTTGTTAGTTCCATTAAGAAAAATACTGTTGGTGCAACTTTTAATTGAATGACACACATTATTATCTACTTTTGGTATTTTAGCTGCAAGGCTTGATCCAATATTTACAAAATATTGATTAAATTCATTTACGATATCATTCTCATCATGTATTTCTTTGTCATCTTTCACAAAATATTTTGCAATGTTCGTTTTCGCTTTATGACTTTTTAGAACATCATTTATAACTCGCCATGTTGTTTTAGTGTCACCATTACTTTTGTTTAATAAATCACTATAGTATTCTTTCTTGCATTTTCTTATAATCATTACCAATTTATTTTTATATTTTTTATATTTTCTTCAGCTTGTTGTGTTCTCGTTTTTAAGAAACATGAATACAAGTAATTTTTTTACAAGCATTTCTCAACCCTTTAGTCATCCAAGGTTGGTCGACAATATTTATTTTTCTACGATTTCTTTGCACACAATTCTTTTCATACAGAGCTTCTAAAATGTTCATAAATTCATCATATGAATACGTCCGTCTACTCTTTGTGGACTTCACATCAGCCTTCAACACCATGATCCCCCAAACCCTGATGGACAAACTATTTACACTTGGACTAAGCCCCTCCATTTGTAACTGGGTACTAGACTTCTTAACAAACAGACCTCAGTCCGTGAAGATCCACAACTTCTCCTCCTCCACCATAACCCTCAGCACTGGCTCTCCTCAAGGATGTGTGTTAAGCCCTCTTCTGTTCACTCTGCTCACACATGATTGTGCAGCCACCCATCCAGGCTGTCATATTGTAAAGTTTGCAGATGATACAGCTGTGGTGGGCTGCATCACGAACAATGATGAGTCCAGCTACAGGCAGGAGGTGGAACACCTGGAGAGCTGGTGCAAAGACAATAACCTTCACATAAATGTGAAGAAGACAAAGGAGATGATTGTGGACTTCAGAAGGAACAAACACACCCACACCCCACTGAACATAAGTGGATCTGCAGTGGAAGTGGTCTCCAGCTACAAGTACTTGGGTGTACACTTGAATGATAACCTCAGCTGGAGCAACAACACCACCAGCCTGATCAAGAAAGGTCATCAGAGACTCTACTTCCTCAGACGGCTGAGACAAGCTGGTCTGAGTAGCTCAGTCCTCACCTCCTTCTACAGGTGTGCAGTGGAGAGCATCCTGTCTCCAGCATCAACGTGTGGCATGGAGGCTGCACAGCTGCAGAAAGAAAAGCTCTACAGAGAGTGGTGAAGGCTGCACAGAGGTCTGTCGGAGTCAGTCTCCCCACTATCACAGACATTTACACCTCCAGATGCAGGAAGAAGGCCACCTGTATCATGAAAGACCCCACTCACCCTGCACACACACTTTTTGCCCCACTCCCCTCAGGAAGGAGGTTGAGGAGCATTAAGTGTAGAACCACTAGACTGAGGAACAGCTTCTACCCTGAGGCTGTTAGACTCATGAATAAATAAATAATAAGAACACTGCAAAATATCACATCATGCTGATGCTGATCTGTTTTCTTGTTGCTGTGTTCATCTGTGACCATTTGCTCATATAGATTCATGTTCGTGCGGCTGTCTGTTTGTAATGATTTTGTTTTTCTATTACATTAGTGCTTAGTGTATTTCTAGTTGATGTTTTTCTACTACATTAGGGCTTAGTGTATTTCTAGTTGATGTTTTCTTAGTCAATCCTAGATGTTATTACTGTTTTTCTCTTACATTTTGTTGTTGAATGTAACTGGGACCCTGTGTACATAATCTCGTTTCATCACACTACATGTGGTGCAAATGACAATAAAGATTCTCTGACTCTGACTCTGACTCTCTGATATGATCTGTTAACATCATCAATATACACGTCCTTCCAGTTTTGCTTCTGTAAATCATATTTTAATTGATCCATAGCTTTTTTGATGTGTTTATTATTTTTTTCTTAATTGTAACTTCTTTTGTAATGTTTTGATCATTTCTGTAGATAGTGAAAACTGGTAAATGATCACTTAAATCAGTTGTTAAGATACCACCTGTCACATCCCCATTTGTTATATTTGTGAAAATGTTGTCAATTATCGTAGCACTATGAGTTGTAATTCTTGTTGGTTTTGATATTAACGGATAAAGATTTAAACTATACATTGAATTTAGAAATGTGCTGATGTTATTTGAATCTGTTTTATTTCCCAGGTCAATATTAAAGTCTCCACACAAGAAAACTTTTTTATTTAAACTCTTTTCCAATAGTTGTATGATTTTATCGGTGAATATTTCTATATTTGATCCTGGTGATCGATCTACACAAGGATATGTTTTTAGCATTTTTGTTTAATATTTCTATTGTTATTATTTCCATAAGATTGTCAACAATTATTGACATTTCATATACACTTTATTTCATTTTTGACAAATAGAGCTACTCCACCACCTTTTTTATTGTTTCTGTTTAAATGATATAATTCATATCCTTCGATGTGAACATTATTTTTGTTTTCATCATTAAGCCATGTCTCTGACAGTGCTATTAATGTAAAAGTTCTGTTTAACTGTTTTAAATAATCTGTTATTTTGGATATGTTTGCATTTATACTTCTACTATTGATGTGAATAATAGAGAGATCTCCATTTGTTATATTGATGTCATTAAACTGTTCTTCATTATAGTATTCACAGTCTTTTATAGCAGGATAAAAATTTGCATCAACCACATCTTCAACATTGTATATTTTAAACTCTGAGTCTTCGTTTGTTGTTGTCATGTTTTAATGTATTTGTTTGTTTGTTCATTTTTGTCAATTTTTGTGTATGAACATGTGATAGTGATTGGTGATTTGTCATTTTTGAGCTCATCTAAATGTGTCTAAGTCTTTCAGATCTTTTATTATTTTAGCTTGAGAACTTTCATGTACTTTGATCCATATGTTTCCGTTTCTTGTCCAAGTTTTTGTTTTTTTTTTGTTTATTTTTTCAACATTTATGTGCTGTTCGTCAGAGCTTTAGGAAGCCTCAGCATGCCCGTGTCCGCCGTGGCCTTATCACACATGTCCTACAACTCACTTTTTGTTCCTCCGTGCGTCTGTTCGGAGCTCCCATCAACAAGTGGAAGTCTTGGTTTGAGAGAACGTCAGGACTTGTTCTAAGGCTGGCTGGTGTAGCTCAGTGGTCTGTGCACGGTCCTCCCACAGAACAAAAACATGCACGTTAGGCTGATTGGTAACTCTAAATTGTCTCTAGGTGTGAGTGAGAGAGTGAATGGTTGTTTGTCTTAGTGTCCCTGTGATGGACTGGAGACCTGTCCAGGTATCCTCCACCTCTTGCACAGGGATAGCTGGACACGGGCACCAGTGACCCCTGTGATCCGAAAACAAAGAAGCGGGTAAAGATGATGGATGGATGGATGGATGGATGAATCTTCCTGGGTTTTAGTTTATCTACTGTGAGAAATCAATCTGTACATTGTGTCTTTACTGATTTCCACTCCGGCTTTTCTGTCAGAACTGTAGTCCTTCTGGGTCTTTTCTCGATGAAGCCCGTTACGACTCAAAATAATAATAATAATAATAATCATTTTATTTAAAAGCGCCTTTCAGGACACCCAAGGACAATTAACAAACCAATACAGTTCAAACATTATCAGTGACAAATTGAAATATAAAATACATAAAGATTATAAAATGCAAAATAATAAAAATACATTTAGTAAAGTTAATGATAAGCTAGTCTAAAGAGATGTGTTTTCAGGGCTGTCTTGAACAGAGAAAGGGAGGTGGTGTTTCGAAGGTCTGGCGGTAGAGCGTTCCAGAGGTGAGGGGCAGAGCAGGTGAAGGCCCTGCTCCCCATGGTGGAGAGGCGGGCAGAGGGTACATGGAGATGTAGCGAAGAGGAGGATCTGAGAGAGCGTGATGGGATGGAGATTTGGAGGAGGTCAGATAGATAAGGAGGGGCAAGGTTGTGGATAGCTTTGAACGTGAGGAGTAGAATTTTGAAGATGATGCGTGATTTAACCGGGAGCCAGTGGAGCTGCTGCAGGACAGGAGTGATGTGGTTATAGTAGGAGGTTTGAGTGATGACACGGGCAGCTGAGTTCTGGACCATCTGTAACTTGTGGAGAGATTTGTTGGGGAGGCCGTAGAGAAGGGAGTTGCAGTAGTCAATACGGGAAGTCACAAGACTGTGCACCAGGATGGCTGTGGAGCGGGGTGAGAGAAGGACGGAGACGGTTAATATTACGGAGGTGGAAATAGGCAGACCGAGTATCATTGTTGATGTGTGAGGTGAAGGAGAGAGTAGTGTTGAGGATGACACCGAGACTCTTGACCTGGGGGGAAGGGGATAGCAAAGAGTTGTTAAGGGGGACAAGAAGATGTTCTTATTTTGAAATAGAGTTTTTGGTACCAACAAGAATGATTTCTGTTTTGTTGCTGTTTAGTTGAAGGAAGTTGTTAGAAAACCAATGATTTAGCTCATTGAGACAGTCGGTGAGGATGGAGGGTGGGTGGAGTTTGGTTTTGATGACAAGTAGAGCTGTGTGTCATCAGCATAACAGTGGAAATGGACGCCGTATTTGCGGAAGATGTGACCTAGAGGAAGGAGGTAAATGATGAAGAGGAGGGGTCCGAGGACAGAGCCTTGGGGGACACCCGTGGAGACAGGGGAAGACTGGGAGCGGAAGGATTTAAGCTGAATGAATTGAGTGCGGTCAGAGAGATAGGAGTTGAACCAGTCTAACGGGGTACCTGAGATGCCAATGGAGGTTAGTCTGTTGAGGAGGATAGAATGACAGATGGTGTCGAAGGCAGAGCTTAGATCAAGAAGAATGAGGATGGACAGAAGACCAGAGTCAGCAGCAAGAAGAAGGTCGTTAGTAATTTTTACTAGAGCTGTTTCGGTGCTATGGTGGGGGCGGAAACCAGATTGAAACTCTTCATAAATGTTATTGTTGGACAGGTGAGAGTGAAGTTGACTAGCAACAGCTTTTTTCAAGAATCTTGGAGATGAAGGGCAGATTGGAGATCGGACGAAGATTATTGAAGTTGGTGAAGTCAAGACCTGGATTCTTGATGATGGGGGTGATTGCAGCAGATTTGAAGGCTGTGGGAACAATGCCAGAGGTTAGGGAGGAGTGGATGATGTTAGTGATGATAGGGAGTAGAGACGGGAGACAGGATTTAACAAGAACTGTGGGAAATGGGTCAAGTTGACAGGATGAGGACTTGGACTTGCTGATAATGTCAGCAATGTCATCAGCAGAGGGGAGGGAGAAGACAGAGAAAGGGAGGGAAGAGGGGGGAGTTCAACAGATGCTGCAGTATTTGGTCCAAGGTGTTTATGAATTGAAATAATCTTTTCATTGAAATATGACATCAGGGAGTTGCAAAATTCTGTGGAAACCATGTGAGAGGGTAGAGAGTTAGGAGATGAGACAGAACGGTGAAGGAGAGAGAACAATGTCTTTGAATTACCAACATTGGAACTGATGATGTCTGAGAAGTAGCTGGATTTGGCTTGAGAAATACTGTTCTTGTAATGGATGAGGTGGTTTGCATAAAGTTCCTTGTGAATTGTGAGACCGGATGTTTTATAGAGACGCTCTAGCTGCCGACCTTTGGATTTCAGGGAGTGGAGTGCTGGAGTGAACCAGGGTGCAGAGTTGGAGAACGAAACAGTCCGGGTTTTCAAAGGAGCAATAGTGTTAAGGATGTTGGCTAGGCTGGTGTTGTAAAATGTGACAAGATCATATGGGTTGAAGAGTTGAAGGTGGAGATGGTATTATTAATAAGAGATAAAAGAGTGTCATGGTTGATATTCTTGATATTACGGAAGGAAAGAGTGTGTTGAGGTTTCTCTGAGGAAAATTTAAGTTTGACATTGAATGAAATCATCAGATGATCAGTGAATGGAAGTTCATCAGAAGAACAGTTAAAAGGAGAGAGTCCAGAGCAGCAAAGTAATTAGTCCAAAGTGTGGCCCTTTATGTGCGTTGGAAAGTTGAATTGTTGAAAGCCACAGCTGTCCAGGCAGGATGTGAAGTCTCTGGTGAGGGGGTTGTTGTCTTCATCCATATGTAAGTTGAAATCGCCCGGCAGGATAATGTTGGGTGAAAGAGCTGTTAGATGAGCCATTAGAGCAGCAAAGTCATTCATGAAGGAGCTGTTCACTTTTGGCGGGCGGTAGATAGTGGCAACAATGGTGGGGGTCGGACCTGAGAGCAGACACACAGGAAGGGAGGTGGGTGAACCGGAGTGACCTTCCAGTTCTCGCGGTGTATTATCGCGAGACCTCCCCCTCGGGCCGACTCGCGGGATTTGGCGATGTAAACAAACCCCGGTGGTGTAGACTCATTCAGATGAAAAAAGTAATTTTGTTGTTGCCACTTTTCTGTTAAACAGATGAAATCAAGCTTACGGTCAGATATTAGATCGTGAATAAGCTGACCATTGCCCGTGAGAGAGTGAACGTTCAGAAGTCCAAACTTTACAGAGGAAGCGGAGGTAGTGACTGGAGCGTTAGCCGACCGAGCTAGGTTGGCTAACGTCCTGCTACTGTTAGCAGCCCAAGCATTGCTGCGTGTAGAATGGTGAGAGTCAGACCAGATGGAGGTTATGGGATTAGCCTTGTCAGTGTTGAGTCGACGACGCAAGCCCTGGTGAATGTATCTCCGACGAGGATGGAAGGCAATTTCCTGAAGAGGGAGCACAGGCGGGACGTCCGGTAGAAAGCGAAGACGAAGGAGCTCAACGGCTGAGTAATGGAGAAGGCCAGATGCTGGGTGGTGGAGGATGATCAGCTGGAGAGTCCAAACGAGAGCAGGCAGCAGGTAAATCCAAGTAAAATCCATGTTTGATGATGAGTCGAAATGCCCAGGCAAGGATTGGTGAAAAAACAGCAGAAAGTACTGAATAAAACAAAAACAAGAAAAAAGTACGACGAGCAACGGCAGCCAGGTGCGCCAGCCAGGTGCACCAGCCAGGTGCACCAGCCAGGTGCGCCAGCGTTCACTCACCGGAAGTGAGTGAAAATGTGACGAGTGTTGCAGTCAGAGAATGACCCAGACTTCAGCTTGAAAGATTTTTGATGGTTTATTTGGCTTTTTGTTCTACCATCAGCATTACCCATCTGATCAACCTGGGGTTGCATTTCCTCTTGCGTCCACATCCTTGTAGGCTAACCAGTCACATGAACCTCATACTGCTTAATACATGACACATGATTATCAACTTTAATATTAGTCACGTGATTGGGACAATACAGGATACTGCACAGTAAAAAGTTCACGGAAAAATAAAATACTTCGGACAAGCGTCGCCATTTTTTTGTATTCTCTCAATAAGCCTACACTATATTTCCCAGAAGCCAACAGGGCCCTGCCAAGAAGCCCCATTACCTTCTGCTGAAATATTAGAAGGAAAGTTTTGATCTGATCGGAAAAAGTTTGGTCCTTAATTCATACAACGACTTCCCGCATGAAACCCACCAGGAACCGGACCCAGACTTTCAGACCCATCGGCGAATCCGAGAGCTGCTAGCCGGGCCACAAGAACCTCCAAGTGGGAACGCGTCATAGTAGGTCTGGCCTCTTCGGAGCCCACCGGGACTGTTTTCATCCCTCTATCGGACTCAATTGGACCACCGTCAAGTCCTGCACCAGCCACCCGAAGATTCCCCCCCCCCCTTCCTCCACCAAAGAAAAGTACTTTGGCATTCAAGGGCTGCACAGAGCCGGATCAGAATCAGAACTGGTGAGTAAAATTTTGCAGTACTGTGCAGCTAAAATTACGTAGGTTTAAAAGTTTAGAACATTGCAAGAGTGTGGGAAAGGTTTCTAAAGCCCTAATATATATATAAATACTAAAATAAATATAACGTCCATACTTTGCAGATTTTCACTTATTTCATGGGGGGTGGTCCGGAATGTAAACCCCACAATAAACGAGGGACAAGTGTATTAAAGACACACAGAAATACATTAGGCAAATGTTTTTTGCTTACGCTCTTTTCCTGTGAAATGTTTCGACGAGCTGTGAAGCTACGAACTAAAGCGGTGTGTGAGAGATGTTCCTCGGAGGGAAGCCACAGCCGCTCAGCAGCATCTCTGTGGTCCCCTGAGCCAAAAACAGAACTGGAAGCCTGGATGATTCTGAAAGGCTGCAAACTATTCATGAAACAGCTTTTTTTTTCCCTGCTCTGTGCTGACAAGCCATAATGAGAACCATGTGCGATTAAGTGGACTCTTTTATCGTAGACAGGATTTACCCCAGCTTCTGGGGAACTGTAGGTTCTCTTTCCTGCAGCAGTCTGTCTCCATGTCAGATTTTCACATTAGGATAACTGTGTTGGAGGCAGAGTTTTAAATCTTTAACGAGGGCGAGCTGACAGACCACCGTGCTTTTTACAAACCCCACCCTGCTTCACATTTCACACTGTACAGGCCTGCCCCCACGGCCCGTGGGTTCAGAGAAACATTCACCCACTCCAGGAGAAAAGGTTTTTAAAATAACTCAACAGGATTTGCTCACATGCATACAGTACTTTTAAACAGTTTAGACGAGACTGACTGATCAAGACATTTGGTAAAAAGCAGCTGATTTATGAAGATTTTTTTTTAATTTTGCTTGATTTGATGTCTGGAGCTGTTATCAACTCACAATGATAAGTTGTTTAGGGCCATCGAGGTAAAAAATAAAAAAATAAAAATAAAACCATATACAGTACCAAGGCTATTCAACTGGGCCCACTTCATAAAAAACTTTAAATAAAATTGGGTTTGTGTTGTGTAGGCTGCATATTAGAAAGAAAAAAAAAGTCACAATTCCAGCCATATATTATTTTATTTTATTTTTTACATCTTTGGTTTCATAAAATTAAGTTTGTACGATTTTTATCTGCATGTTTGTTGCCACTGGAGACCGTTTGTTCATCCCGTTGTGTTTTTATACATTTTTATTTTATTTTTATTTTTTTCAATTTAACAGTGACGTGCTTTCAAATCCATTTGTTCCTTTGACCAATTTAAAATTGTAAAACGTCCCTGATTATTACAATCCCCATTATGTAAACTGATTTTAAGTGTCGTTGTTACAAAAATGAGAAATAAATTCCCATTGTGTTCTGGTTAATAATGGTAGCCTGGTTAAAACCAGACCCTTGTCCTTCACTTCGCTTCGTACTAGGGTCTGGGACTTCTCCCATAGACAACGATTTCTCCTGTAGATTTTTGACCGGACCAATCAGAGAACAGAAGGCGGAGTTTTGAACGACGTCGACTGACGTCGTCAGTTAAAATGGCTGCCGCCACGAAGGAATTTTCAAGAAAACAAGGTAAAAAACTATTATTTCTTTGCTGAGAAAAAATATATTTCTTAGCTGACGTTATATCAGAAGTGTTCCTGAGCTTAACAGTTCCTAAATCAATTCACGAAATGGTCAAATCTGCTGGATTTAAATTGTTTCGGTTTGACATTTTCCAAACAGCCTCGGGTGCGCTACGAAAATAAATTATAAAAAATCGAATTTTATCTCAAATGTTTCATCTAGGCCAACAGTCAGTAAATTAGAGCCATATAATTACACACTGGTAGCAGAAAAAATATCCACCGAGTGGTTTCTGAGCTATTTATCTGAATAGCCTGGACCTCGCCAGGCTAAACTAACAAAACTCCGCCTTCTGTTCTCTGATTGGTCCGGTCAAAAATCTACCGGAGAAATCGTTGTCTATGGGAGAAGTCCCAGACCCTAGTACGAAGCGAAGTGAAGGACAAGGGTCTGGTTTTAACCAGGCTAGGTTAATGGTGGAATTAAATTTTATTTACCACTTGTGCATTCACCAAAGTACAGTAAAACTGCTAAAAACCCATCAGTGTGTACCGAGTCAGATCTTTATTCCTCTAAACTTTCAACAAATATTTTGTAAAAAATTGTGCTAACTCAGCTTGCTATTTAATCTTAACATTTTTCTCTCTGTAGGGGCGCTCATCGTGGATCCACTTCTGCCAAGTGCACCGATGAGAAAAGAGAAAAAAATTAACGTTTTTAAAACTGGAACTTTTTTTTTCTTTTTTACCATTTCATAAACAAGACTTTTGTTATAGTATCAAGTGCAGTCAGAATATAAAAAGAACTAAAGAAATTGTATTTCCTGCAAAAATGCAGTGTGAATTCGTATTGCAGAAGAACTTGCTGATAAACAGCTGAAATGAAAGAACAAGCCTAAATTTGCTGAAGAGATCAGAATTGTTTGCCCACTTAGGCTGAAAGAAGCAGAAATGAGCACAAAAAAGTGAAAATAATCTGGAAAAAAAAAATCAGAAATTATTTTTTCAAAACAGCTTAAAAGATAGAAAGAAGTAAAAAAAATAAAAATACCAGAAAGAATTGGAGAGAGCATGTTTTGCTGAATTAGGCTGAAAAAAGTTTAAATGAGTGCAAAAAATGTGGAATTAGTTGAACAAGCTAAAATTAGCATAAAAACAGCTAAATGACAGCTGAAATAGCAGAAAAACTCAAACTTGTGGAATTAAGCTGTAAGGATCAAAAAAGGCGTTCAATACAAGATCAACTGGACTTTATTTGTTGCAGAAAACGTTTCACCCTTTATCCAAAAGGCTTTTTCAATTCGAGCCTTTTGGATAAAGGGTGAAACGTTTTCTGCAACAAATAAAGTCCAGTTGATCTTGTATTGAACGCTTTTTTTGATTTTATCATGTCCTGGACGACTGAGAATCTTCATCAGCATAACGTAAGGAGCATAACAAGCTGAAATTAGCAGAGAGAAGTTAGAAGAAGCACAACATTTTTATAGCAGGAATAATCTGAAAGGATCACAAAACAGCTGGAAAAATAAATAACAGCTGTAATTAGCTGAAAATACGTTTAAATTGGTACCAGGAAGCTGAAAGAAGCTGAAGCAGAACAAAATGTGAAAGGAGCAGTAAAACGTTGTAAACAGATCTAAAGATTTGAAGGGTGTAAAATGAGCTCAGTTCCTTTCTAGAGAAATAAAAATGGCAGAAAGGGCTAAATGTTTTTTAAAAGATAAAGTTGCACCAATACCAAAAGTCATAGCAGGATTGTCCTGAAAGAGCTGACTGTTTTTTTATATGATTTGTTGAAATAGCACAAAAGTTGTGCAACGAGAATCACACCAAAAATCATACAGAAGAAAAATGGATCATAATAGGAGTGAATGCGTCATAAAAATTCACACAATAAACATAAAACTGGAGAAAATGTTCTGTGTTTTTTAATATCGCAAAAAATGGCAGACTGTATACAGGTATTCTATATTAGTCACTCTTTTTTTGTTTTAGTTTGTAGAAATCAAATCTTGAAAGATGTGGCTTTTAAAAGATAGTCAGATTAATTTCTAATTAATTCAGTAAGTGTCGTGTTTCCTTCCTGACATCCACAGCAAGCCAAAGGTTGTGAAAAATGAAATGAATATAGTTGAATTTCCTGACCTGCTTGATTCATTAGATCTGTTCTAATATGGCCGACAAGCAGGCACACGCCTCCTCAGGGAACATGATGATTGTTCATCAGGCGATATGAGCCCAGCTCAGTTTAACTGCCAGGAAAGTATTTTCTGATCAACTAAAACTAAAACCAAAGACTTTTCTATTTGCCTTTTGTTTGGGCAGTGGATCATCTGGTGAGAAGACACAACATGTTTGAGCTTTAGAGATTTCTGCTGTGATTTTGAAAAGGCTGTGACCTCCACACGCCTCCACTGTTTCCATTTCCTGCTTTGTTGTGTGAAGGTTTATGAAGCATTAACACTATTGTGATGCGTATGTTTTTTGGCGTGTTTCTCGTTCATATCAAAATGTTCAGCTCGTTCAGGAGAAGCTTGATGCTATGACTTTTGGTATCGCTGCAACTTTAGCTTTTTTTATATTTAGCCTTTTCTGCCACTTTTTGTCTCATTGAAAATGAATTGAGCTCATCCTTCAAACCTTTAGATGTGTTTACAACTTTTTACTGCTCCTTTCATATTTTGTTCTGCTTCAGCTTCTTTCAGCTTCCTTGTACAAATTTAAATTTATTTTCTTTCAGCTGTTTTGTGATCCTTTTAGAGTATTTCTGCTAACTAGAACTTTTTTGTGCATCTTCTAACTTCTTTCTGCTAATTTCAGCTTGTTATGCTCCTTTCAGCTTGTTTATGCAAGTTTCAGCTTTTTTGCTATTTCAACCACTACAGTATTTTGCTGTTTTTTATTGCTAGTTTTAGCTTTTGTGGTTGATTCCACATTTTTGCACTCATTAAAACTTTTTCAGACTAATTCAGCAAAAACATGCTCTCTCTACTCCCTTCTGGTAATTTAAGCTTCTTTCTGCTTTTAAGCCATATTTCAGCTGTTTTTGTTTGTTAATTTTAGCTTCTTTTTTTCAGATAATTTCCACATTTGTTTGTTCATTTCTGCTTCTTTCAGCCCAATTAGTCAAACATGTTCTTTCTGTTTGCATCTGCTAATTTAATTAAGCTACCATTTCAGCTGCCTTTTAGTATTTTTCTGCCATTTTTGTCTGTTTTCAGATAAATTCACATTTTTCATATTTTCTGTTACTTTTAACCTAATTAATATATTTCTGATAATTTAAGCTTATTTTGCTCCTTTCAGCTTAATTGTACTAGTTTCAGGTATTTCTGCTATTTCAGCTACAGCTGTTTTATGCTAATTTTAGCTTTTTCAGCCAATTCCACTTTTTTTTTAGCTCATTTGAGCTCTTTCTACTTCCTTTTGGTAGTTTAAGCTTTTTTCTGCCTTGCCGCTAATTTTCAGCCTGATTTTCTTCTTCTACGGTAATTTCAGCCTTTTAGCTATAATTTTTCTGCAAATTTTTGAATATTTAAACAAATTTCAGAAAATACGTGTTTTTTCTGCTTTCTTTTGCTAATTTATGCTTGTTCTTCCATTTCAGCACATTTTTTTAAATTTATTTAGCTAATGTCTGCTGTTTTTCATCAGGTTCTTCTGCAATAAGCATTCACACTTCATTTTTGCAGGAAATGCACTTTCTATATATTTACTTTCTAAAATCCAGATTATTATAGGACTAGCAGTGGTCTCTATTTTGGACCCAGATGTCCTGATCTTATCAATAATACTGAACTGAAGCATGTTCTGTTTTTCTTCCAGCCTTTTATGGGATCAGTTCACTTTTCTGTCATTCTGTCGGTCAGCAGAGAGCAGCTCTTCTTGTTTCATGCTCTTTTCTGCAGAGGTCACATGACAAATACCACACTCACACAACACAAGACAGCTCGTCGTCCGATTTAACTTTCTGAGAAAATGCGAGGAACTTTTCCATGGCTTGAATCCAGATCTGACCGGTGACTGGAAGTCTCACGTCCATTCGTCTGTATAACTAAGTCATCACAGTTGCGTGTACGGTAAATCGTGTTCTGGTGTCATTTTGCCAGAACTCCCACCGTGTCAGGCACAATGAAACCATAATATTAGCTGTAGAATCCACTGGGCACGCTGAAAACCACTGTCTGCAGAGTGGCCACTTTTCCCTCCCCTTCCTGCCACTTCAAATTTATTTTTCTGTTTTGACGTGGGAGCACCAAAATATCTTTTTTTAAGTCTGAGGAGAGCATATTTTGATGACACCAACCTCAATGGCTGCTACGCCCCGGAAAAAAAAAAAAAAAAAAAAAAGATCTGAAAATAAGGAGGACGTTTGCTGCCCAGCAGCTTTGGTTACTTGGCCTGCAGCAACGTTGGCAAGGTCTCTCAAGGCTACACCAACAGGAAATTGCATTAATCCAAAGCTGGACTGAAGTAATTCTCTCTCTTCTTTTTTGAAGGCTTTGCCAAAGATTCAGAGGACCACCTCCGCTGTCCTGTTAGAGCCGAACAGGAGTGTTAGGCCTCGGGGCCTCCCCACCATGTGCTCCCTAATTGGTTTAATGACTGTAATTATCTGCTGGGGTGCATGTTGTGCAGGGGACGATTAATGACCTCCAAAACATATGCAGACAGGCGGAAATCAAGAGAGGGGGGCGGCATCGAGACAAAGAATATCTGTGCAGGAGAAAAGAGCTGTGAAGCTGCAAAGAGTCCTGCAGGCTCTGAACGGTGACGACACGATGCTCAGGAGTGGTTTGTTGTTTCTTACTGGGTTCTTCTTTCTTTCTTTTTGTTCATGGATTTGTGTAGGGAGTGGTAAACGCACGTGCAGTTAGGCGTGAAACATGAAGAGACTCCCTCACTGACTTCTTGCTAAAGGGTTAAACTACCTGCGTCACAACCTGCAGCTGCTTTAATGAATGAATCAAGGAAACAGATGTTCTGTTGAATTTTGCCAGTTTTTGAAAATCACTCTTGATTTTCATGCCTAAATGTAATCTAGTCCATGCTGCTCATCAGTCCCACCTCTGTACCCAGTCATGTATGCGATACACGGGTACACGGAGTATGTCCACTAGAAAAGCTTTAGAATTTCAGTATACCCACTTAAATGTGCCCATGACATCATTAGACACGTGTCATTCGTATGTTAAACGGCAGTTAAATGCTTCTGCAACAATCTATACAGCGCTTGTTTATTACATTTGCTTCTGTACTTACTAGTTAATACCGTATTTTCTGGCATATAAGTCGCACCTTTATTCCTAATTTGTATTCCCTGCGACTTATAGGGTGAAGCGACATATTTATGGATTTTTTCCCATATTTTTAGACCAATTTTTGGCTGAGATATGACCGTTTTTCATTTTGACAAAAAATGGTGCAGTACCACTTTTGTCCGCAAGGGTCTACCGACCGTTCCCACCTCATGTGTCAGACAGCAGCCTCCTCTGGTCAAACACACTCTGTCGCAGCCCGGCCTCCTGCTCTGGAGGTATGAACTACGAAACCACAGGACAGATTTTGTTGAAACTTACAGAAAGTAATTACTGTACTGGGTGGACATTTACAAACTGTTAGCTGTAGGAGATGTTTAGAGCTAAAATTCGATTTATTTATAATTTATTTTCGCAGCGCGTGCGACCGTTTGGAAAACGTTAAAGCGAAACAATTTAAATCCAGCAGATTGATTACGTGAATTTATTAAGGAACGGTTAAGCTCAGAAACACTTTTGCTATAATGTCAGCTAAGAAATATATATTTTTAAGTGTTTATCTTGCTAAAATTTAAAGAAAATGCAGCGGCCCACGCGCGCGGGTGCACGTAGCGAAACTAATGTTTAAATCCAGTTGATTTGATAATTATGTGCATTTATTAAGGAAAAGTTCAACTAAGACACATCTTTGCTATAATTTTCAGCAAACAAATAATTGTTTTTAAGTGTTAATCTTGTTAAAGTCCTTCTGTGCACGCTCCTGTGGCCGCCATTTGCAGCCAATCCATTTTGGGCAAAACACTGGCCCACATTTCCGGGTTTTCAGCGGTGACGCGTAACATACGCGAAGCGTCAGCGGTGACGCATAATAGATGCGACTTATACGGCGGTGCGACATGTTTATGGATTTTTCTAATTTATTGGACATAATTGGACAATGCGACTTATAGGGCGGTGCGACTTATCGGGCGGAAAATACGGTACATGAAGATGTTTTGCTTTGATCAATTCTATAAGGTTTTTAATACAAAGCCAACTGTTGTACAAAGTTTGTTGTACATTTATTCAAATATAAGCACCAGAGAAATTTGAAAATGTTCAATATGCTTAAAAACCAAAATAAATTGATGATTACGTTGTACTAACAGGTGTACTTTGGTTTCTAAGCACAGTATACCCACCCAGTACTAAAAATGTATACTACACCACTGTTTGTACCCACCTTGTCAGCCACCCCCACGTTTATGATTTAATCTACTGGAGCACTTTGAAATGAAGATTTGTGCCAGTTTTATAAGTTATTTATCATCTGTGTGTTTTTTTTTTTAGACCTGACCATGTGTCAGAGGAGCGCTTCTGTGGAGGTGCCCTTCAGCTCTTCTGCCCCTCAGATGGGTTCAAGGTGCCAGCAGTGCTGGGCAGCGCTAATCCAAAAATTAGTTCCGCTATTTCTAAAGCACTAATTAATTTATTTAGGTCTGCCATTTCAAAAGCACTAATGTTTTATGAAAATTAGGGGAAGCTAAATTCTAAACCGCTATTTAAATTCAACAATTGGTAGCCAGCAAGTTATGCAATATTTGCACTACACTGCCAACTAGCGGTCCATATCCTAGATGTTATTACTGTTTTTCTCTTACATTTTGTTGTTGGATGTAACTGGGACCCCGTGTACATAATCTCATCTCATCACATGTACTACATGCAGTGCAAATGACAATAAAGACTCTCTGACTCTGTCTCTGATAATAATATTGTTTGTAATAATAATCATTTTCTTTGAGTATAACCAATAGACAAAATACACAGAACAAAACAGACCCTAATTACAACCAATAGACAAAATACACACAACAAAACAGACCCTGATTACACCCAAGAGTTCTTTTTTTTTCTATTTTAAATCAGTTCTATCCCGGATGATTAAAGGTCCATCAATCAATAATCTGGTAGTTTGTAGTTCATGATCTAGGGTAATATGTCCAGAAAAAAACAAATAGTTTGGTGCAATTTAAGTCCTACTGCACAGCTGCGGTGATCCGGTAGCTTGCCATCCTGGGTGGGAACAGGGGGTGAAAAAAAACCTGACCTAAACAAGGTCATAAACAAAACAAAAATTACTTCTATAGGCAGTCAACAGATTTAATGAAAAGTAACTAAAATGATCCTAAAAGGATGAAATTACAAAAATCAAAGGATTTATTTAATACTTTACGTGCATATATTCTATTCGGCCATGAAATTAACAAAAAGAGAATGATATTTTAATCACTAAGACCACTTTTAAATCTCAAATACATGGGCGTGTCGCCACCGCATTTCTATTTCATAAAAGGAACCCAAATACATAAAACGAACGACTCACAGTTGAGTGGTTGACACAAAACACCGAATACAATCCTCCGGCCGCGTTAATTTAGCTTGATACAGCGGGGTTCTCTCATGATTTATGAAGACACCGAGCACAAACAGCTAGCCACAGAATTAGCACCCGAGTTCACCTCTGACCCGGAAGATGTCAAGATGGAATAGTCCATTTTTAGTAGGGAGATACAGAAATCGACCGGTTTTTGTATTGCGTTTTTAATGATCGTTTTCATCGTAACTATAATTATTTTTTATGTTAAATGTACATTAACATGTTAGGAATGTAGGTGACTGGCCGGGGCGGGGCGGGCCGGGGCCCCTACTGATTGGGAGCCCCAGGCAACGGCATAATTTGCCTACATGGTAGATCCGCATCTGTTCTCTCCTCTGCTCCCCCTCCCTCCTCTCTGCTCCCTCACCAAGGGGGAAAAAGGTAAACAAGCAGCTACGAGAGCCAGCGTAAGAGCCCGTAAATAAGTTTTTTCGTTTTTACTGATAGATAATTAGTTATTAGTGGTACTGCATTTTAAATAAAAATAGCACAAATCCGCTTGTGAATTCTAAAAGTTAGGCAATCCGCTGTAACGCTGACAAATAGTTTAGGTCCGCTGTAAGCGGATTAGCGCTTTAGCGCTACCTGGCGGTCTGATGCCCACCACTGGGTGCCAGTGATGACTCTGTGACAATTTTCTACTAAAAGTTGTTGCAATTAATCTTATTTTGTGTTTTTCATTGATCAAACAAGAGACGAGTTTGCAAACCTCTTCAACTCAAGTGCCAAAACTGAGAACCATTTCAAAACCCTTTGTGGAGACTTGCTGTTCACCATCTAATGTCAGCACAGTGAGACACTCCCTGAAACTGTGTTTTTGTACTTTACGCTTGCAGTTTATGTATCAGTACAACTACCAGAGCAAGTAAGACAAAAGGTTTAATGAAAACATTAACACATGCTTTCCTCCTGTACTGGAAGTAGAAAATTCATTCATTCATTCAACCTTTATTTATACAGGCTAGCCTCGTTGAGTCACGGGGACTCATTTACAAGAGGGACCTGTCTCACTCACACCAAACAACCATCCACTCTCACACTCACACCTAGGGTCAATTTAGAGTCACCAATCAGCCTAACAAGCATGTTTTTTGGTCTGTGGGAGGAAACCGGAGTACCCGGAGGAAACCCACGCATGCACGGGGAGAACATGCAAACTCCACCCAGAAAGGCCCCAGACCGGGATTTGAACCTGCAACCTTCTCGCTGAGAGGCAGCAGCTCTACCAGTTGTGCCACCGTGCTGCCCAATAAACGTAGCTCTATCATCTCCAAGATAGTCAGTGTGACCAGTGCCTATCTGGTTAGTGTGGGGACATTTCTTTTACCATCTACCTGTCCCACAGTGCTGAGGTGTATAGTAAAGTCTACACAACTGGTTCCACATGGCCATTGAGAACAGATCACACAGAAATGAGCCTTTATTTGGTGAAGTTGAAGTTTTATGGTTTACTTGTATTCTTGTATCTGATGAAAATGTCTTGTATTGTTCTTTTAAAATGAATGAATAAACATCAAATCAAATAAATATCAAAAAAAGTTATTCATATTTTGGCACATAACGACTCCATTCTCACGTTTGTTCAAATGCTAAATTCATTCATTCATTCATTCAACCTTTATTTATACAGGCTAGCCTCGTTGAGTCACGGGTAAAAAATGTATTGTAAATGTATTGTAAATGTATTGTACTTTGATGATCATTTTTATGCTTATGCTGTACAAAAAAAACAAGTGAATATGAATTGATCACACCTGCAGAAGTTTCTGATTTGCATCCTTTGCATGTTATGAGGAGTTTTGGCACCAGAGAGCTGTATGTGGCCCCAAGATACAAGATCCTGTACCTTGGTTGATGACTATTGGATTGTTAATACACGTTACCATTTCAGGTCAATGAAAAAACTCATGAATGTTGGAAGAGACAGGGATTCTTTTTCACGATTTCTTGTGAATTTTATTGCCATGTTTTTCCTCCATGTTCACTGAATGTTACAACAAATATTATTCAGGCAGTATGTTTTTTAAGGTGTGTTGAATAACCTTAGAAAAATGGGTATTTTGTTAGCTTGACTTTTTTCTTTATATTTGAGCTATATATTGCAGCTGCCCCAGCTTTATTGTTGTAATGTATTGTAATAATAATAATAATAATAATAATAATTGCAATAAAAGTATCTCTAATATCCTCAAATGTGTTTTTTACCTAATCTATGAAAACACATTTTACATGTATATTTGTGTCAAAATAACACATTTTCACACACATTTATGTTGATTTGAGTGACACAGTAGTTGTGTTAAAATGACAAACACATTAGTTGTGTCATAAATGACACACCATGTGTTGTCCCTGAGCTGATTCGGCACATGTGTTAAAATTTGACACATCATGCGCTGTTTTTGACACATCTGTTTTAAGAGTGTAACCTCTCTTGTACATGAGTCTTCGAGGCTCAATGGGATGAACCTGTCTAAATAAAGGTTGAATGAAAACGTAGCAGAAATGAAGATGTTGAGGTTCTCCCTAGGAGTGACAAGGGTGGATAAGATCAGGAATGAGATCATCAGAGGTACAGCACATGTTGAACAACTGGGAGATAAAGTTAGGGAGGCCAGACTGAGATGTTTGGACATGTCCAGAGGAGGAACAGTGGGTATATTGGTAGAAGGATGTTAGAAATGCAGCTGCCAGGAAAAAGACAAAGAGGAGATGGATGCAGTTAAAGAGAACATGGAGGTAGTTGGCATAAGAACAGAAGATGCAGAGGACAGAGATGGAGGAAAATGATTTGCTGTGGTGACCCGTGAGGAGGGAAAGAAAAGAAGAACAAGACTAACAAGAGCAAGAACAAGACCGAGAAGATTTTAAATTTTTTAACAAAACTTTATTTACACAATAATTTAACACAACTGTTTTAGGACAAGCTTGAAATAAAATATTTACTGGTACATGAGGAGCTCGTTGTATTATAGTTCTCCCTGATCAGAAATGGTGCATAAAACCATCTTATATCCCTACAGATTCACAAATTCTCCAGGTGTCCAGTGTCTTTGTGGAAGCACAACTCCAACAGCCACGGCATCAAGCTGAGGTCCAGCCTGCAGACAGGTAAACAGCCATTTTTTGCTTGGGCAAATAAAAAAACAAAACAAGTTTGGGTTTTGGGACAAGAAGAAAAAGAACAAGAAGAACAAGAACAAGAAGACTCTCCAAAAGAAGGAAACACATTTTGGTGTTTTCATCAATGATTGAAGACTTTAAATGAGTCACAATAGTAATAGTTTTTTTTTTAAAGGTGTGTGTGGGGTGGAGGGTCCAGAGTTTTTGGGTCCCAGACATGCTCCTGCATGGGAGAAGTTGAGTAAAGATGAAAGCAAAACCTAAAAAAGTTAAGTCTGGTCCTCCGGATACATTATTACTACTTAGTATCACGTTTTAACTACATAATTATCACGTTTTTACTACATAATTATCACGTTTTTACTACATAAGCTCCAAAAAAAAAAATCATGGTTGAATGCAATACGCTTCCATATCCGGACATTCAAAAAAACAAACAAAAAAAAGTAGAAACGTTTCGTCTGAAAGCCTTCCTCAGTCTGAGATGCTGTATTCAGCTCAGTCTTATAAATAGCACCCTCTCACAGTGGATGAGGATGATGGATGAGTGGAGAGGGTGCTATTCATAAGACTGAGCTGAATACAGCATCTCAGACTGAGGAAGTCTTTCAGACAACACGTTTCTACTTTTTTTTTTTTTTTTTTTTGAATGTCTAGAGGACCAGGCTTAGCTTTTTTAGATTTTTCTACCTGGATTATTGAGCATGCATCAGGGTATGAAAGCAAAACATTTCCTTCTCTCACCTGTTCACACATGTAGAATATGTTCAGATTGAACGCGTCGTCCCAACTGGAAACAGTTAATTCACGACACAGTGAAGCCGATGCCACGTTTGTCTCTAACGACTGTTTTCACCTTCACCCACCCAACATGTGCATGCCTCTCTGACAAACGAGTGGAAAACAAAACAGAGGCCGGAGCGGCAGTAAAGCCGCATCAGTCATCATCAGGCGTGCTCACTCACTGTCAGCACTCCAGAGAATTACCTGCTCGGCTAAAACAAGGGCTCATTCACAACTTTCCTGGGCTTAATGACAGAGAACTTGCAGGAGGACGCCTGCTAAAAGTCAGGCTTTATTGCAGACAATTGCTGCTTCGCATGTAAAAAGTGGAGGGTCTGGAAAGTTTCAGGGCTGCAGAACATTTACGTGCAGATCTGGAGCACATGGGACAGAAAAGAGACTTTTCTACCAAGACGAGAACTCAGACTTAGTTTGGACAGAGATGTTTCCATCCACACTGATTCATGTCTCAGTGTTTTACACCAAGAATTGTTTGTGATCTTATTTGTACATTTGCTGAGGAGTTACTCAACCATCTCAATTGTACAAGATCAAGTTCCCAAAATACCTGATATGTGTACTTTGTTTAAATTTATATGACAGTTCAGAACTTTTGACGACTTGACAATTTTTTTTTTTTTTTACGTGAAATGAACTTTGGGGATGGTAAATGTGTCTCAGCCTGACAAAGTTTTTGTCCATCACCCTCACCTGGTTCTCCTCCACCCTCCCATTGAAACTGAGACTGATCAGACTTCAGCAGATTAAAACTACAAGAGGTCAAAGTCAGATTCTCTAATGTCGATGTTCATTCTGTTCTGGTTAAAACCTGCGTTCATGAAGAAAAGAGAGAAATGAAACGTATTGCTCTGATAAAAACTGGTACAAAGTGTAAATAAATAAAATTAGAAAGAAACAACTTACATTTATTGGCTAATATTTGAAAATATGAAAAGCAATGTACAAGATTGTTTAAAATAATTTATTTTGTTTATTTCATATACATATGATTCTAATGGGGAAAACTGAAACAACTTAAAACAGAATCAAAACAAATACAGGTAGCCCCCGAGTTACGACGGAGTTCCGTTCCTACGCCCGTTCGTAACACGGATTTCGACGTAAGTCGGAAAACACATACACACTGGCCGCCCCATATACACGTACATGTACAGTACTGTACAGTTACCAAGCACTTAGTCTATCCTAACACAGTACCCTACATAATTATCAAAAAACACATACAGTACATTTGGAGCCATAATGAAGGAAAAAAAGAGTTAATTTCTTACTGGGAGCTGGTGAATTCTTCCTCCGTCTGTTAGCATGTTAGCTCGTTGCACCTCCGAGCTCTGCAGCTTCCTGCTGCTTCACGCGGTCCACAGCGTTTACAGCAAGGTCTGTTATCATGTTAGCTCGTTGCATCTCCGGTCCAACGCGCTGTTTCTGCCGTCTGGTGACACCGCACCTTTTGTTTACGACGTAAAACCACCGTCAGCTCGGTCAATCTGCCGTATTCCGTTGTAAAACCGCCGTCAACCTCTGTCCAGTACGGTCTCCACCTCCACTGCTTTGCTGTTTCTGCCGTGGTAGATAGACCCACTACTATTCTGTTGCTTTCAACACCAGCTGATTTGTATTTGGTCGTTGTATTTATGATCTGCAATGTTTTTATGTCTTTTGTTTTGTACTTCATTGTGTGTGTTGCCTGTTGTTTGTTTGTTTGTTTGTTTGTTTGTTCAGCACTTTGGTTTGGCCTTGTTCCTGTTTAAAGTGCTTTATAAATAAAATAAAATGGTATTGTATGGTGAAACTCAGTCCAGAGTGGGTCTCTCTCTGTTTCTCCACTGCGTCAAGCTACTGCTACTTCTACCAAACAGCAAGTATTTATTTATTTATGAGATGCGTGACGTAACCCCGAAACGTCGTAACTCAAGGCCGTCGTAACCCGAGGACTACCTGTATATGATAATAATAAATGCCAATAACTAATAAAACTTTTTACAAAACACATTTACTTGTTTAATGTTTTAAGATCACCTACTCTCTCACCTGTAGTCCTGTAAATATCTACTGATTAGTTCTTTGTTATTTTGTTTAATGAATTAAAACAATGTGATTTTATGTGGGAAAGATAAAGTTACTTTTTTAATCTAATGCTTTTTAATGTATTAAACTAGTTGGGTTAGGTAGCAAAGATAATAAAAAAATACATATATTATAACAAAACTGCCTATTTGTAAATATATTTTAAAAAAAAGTAAATAAATTAAAAAAACACCTGATAAAACATCTATTTGTTTCTTAAATTGTGGTTTGTTTATTGTTTTATCCTTCATAGCGTGTTTCTGATCATTTAAGTTTTTTAAATTTTATCATTGATTATTTAATTGTTTTTTTCTATTACAGTATATTTGTTTTACTTTGAAGCACTTGTTTAAGAGCAGTGCTATAAAAATATATTTTATTTACGTCCTTCCTGAAAAGCTTTATACTGTACCTGACTGAAAATAAAACTTCTTCGCGCAGCGTTTTTGTCTTTTTAGCTCCTAAATGCTAACACAAAGAGCAAGAGAAACACTGGATTAAACATTTTTCTAACGTTTTTTTGTAAATATTTACATTGAATTTAGTCAAAGTGTTCTTTTTTTTTATGAAAGCATCGCAGCTGATGAAGTCATTGTTTGAGTCATTTCTGCAGAGCTAGTGGTTCGTTAGCGTCCAGGCCGCTTGTAAAGCCTGCAGCAGTCGCTCTGTAACGGTGACATCAGCAGCGTGATCAGAAACGTGGAGTGAATTAGGCGTACGTTAGTAAAATATACAAAGTGACTGCAGAGAGATGGATCTCATGTCAGCAGCAGCTTGTGTTACTCCGCTCCCCCTCACGTTGTCGTGTGGTGACATCAAACAGCTCTCGAAGGGAAGTGCTCCACGCTGCAAATGATTAGTTTCTCCTTATTATATTTTTACAGCATCTGCTTCGTGCAGCTCAGTTTATTTTCTCGTGGATTAACCCCGGAGAGGAGCTTTTGGCTGCGCTCTCCGCGTAATCTTAGATCGGGATATTCAAGATCCTCCAGAATGCAGAGGAAAATGGGAAAATGAAGGGGCTTGGAAGAGGCCCAGCTCAGGGAGAAATCTGCATAATCCTTGGAGCGCCGCTGAGAGCAACAGAGACGGAAAGACGCAAGAAAGACCGATATAGACAGAAATTGCATGGAGGATGTGTTTTCTGGTCAGGAACCCAGGGCTAAAATTAGCAAGGATGTGAATTCCTGAGCGTTGCCGGTTTGCAGACCAGCTCGTGACACCGAAGTACATGAAACAAAATGGAATGAAACATGTAAAAATAAAGGGCAGCGGTGGAGGAAGAGGTCATACATGAGCAGTGCTGTGGTAATGTTTTCCTTTAACCCCTATTTCTTTTTTTAAGAGGCCTCCGCCTGGGGAACAAAGACATCCAAGGCGCCACAAGAAGAAGGGAAAGCCGCGGCCCCCACATACAACAGTCCACAGAGGGGAGGCTCGGGCCCTCGACGCCAAGCCTTCAACACAATCACCACACATGCTATTGTGGCCTGCAGTAAAAGCTCTGGTACGGCTCAAATCTCCATCTAAACCCCCCTCTGCTCCCACTATCATCAGCAGGCATCTCCTCCTGCTCCTCCTCTGCATCTCCTCATTTGAGTTGATTCCTTCAGGGCGAAGGTACGGCCTTCCTTTATTCTCAAGAAACAGAACAAAAATTTCTTTCATACCACAAGCAATTAAATCATTAAATAATACAAACGTATCATGAATTACAAGCGTAAACATCTTTGCTGTAATGATGGATGTTAAAGGTGCTATGTGTAACTTTCTGTAGAGCACAGAACTTAGAAATATTTTCAACAGGCAAAGCATTCTGATCCCTCCCCCTCAGAGCCATATATGGCTCTGCCCCCTTGCTCTGCTGAAATTCAAATTCAAGCTCTGTTTTTATTGGCTGATTCAAATTCAAGCTCTGTTTTTATTGGCTGGTTAACGGCGGGTCACTCTGTGTTTTTAGTGTTTTTATAAATGCTGATAGAGAAGCAAGGGGACTATAGTTTTTTTCAGAGATTACTTTGTCTAACACCAGTCTGTCAGTAGATAGTGACAGAGTGAAGAAATATGTTAAAAATATATTGTTAGAAAAGTTACAGACTGCACTACAAAGTTACATAGTGCAGCTTTAATGTCATGTTTGTATAAGTATGTCCTTTATGTAAATGCCTGCTGACAATGTTGCAAACTAATTTAATTTCCTATGGGGAAAAATAAATCTATCTATCTATCTATCTATCTATCTATCTATCTATCTATCTATCTATCTATCTATCTATCTATCTATCTATCTATCTATCTATCTATCTATCTATCTATCTATCTATCTATCTATCTATCTATCTATCTATCTATCTATCTATCTATCTATCTATCTATCTATCTATCTATCTATCTATCTATCTATCTATCTATCTATCTATCTATCTATCTATCTATCTATCTATCTATCTATCTATCTATCTATCTATCTATCTATCTATCTATCTATCTATCTATCTATCTATCTATCTATCTATCTATCTATCTATCTATCTATCTATCTATCTATCTATCTATCTATCTATCTATCTATCTATCTATCTATCTATCTATCTATCTATCTATCTATCTATCTATCTATCTATCTATCTATCTATCTATCTATCTATCTATCTATCTATCTATCTATCTATCTATCTATCTATCTATCTATCTATCTATCTACAGGAAACCCTCGAGGTACGACACCCGCGACCTACGGCAACTCAGACTTACGATTTTATCATATTTAATAAAAATATGATAAAAAAAAATATATATATATTATTTTTTTTTGTGTTTAAATGTTATTAATTTCATGTGTACAGCACTTTGTTGCAGCTGTGGTTGTTTTAAATGGCTTTATAAATAAAGTATAATTATTAATATTATGTTTTTATTACAATTTTATCGTATTTACGCAACTTCCGGTCGTTTCCGGTCGCCATTTTACAATTGTCAAGTCCGGTCAATGGAGCTCCACAATAGAGGCTCCTGTCAGCTGGCTCTAGAGGACCGTGTGTCCGATCAGGGTTGCCTCATACGGATAAATTAGCTGGAAACACTCGGTCAACTCTGTGGACGTCTCAGGCCCGGAGGAGCAGCCGCGGATCGCCCCGCGATCGCTCCCACAACGCCGCCCGACATGCTAACGACAGCAGCTAACAGAGCAGCTAACACAGGCGAAGACACCGAGCCGACATGCCGCGGAGGGGCCATCTGCGGCCGGGAGCTCGCCGCAAATGTCCGCCTGGCAGCCTAAGATGTCGGGGGACACCGAGCTAACGCGGAGATACAAAGCCGACAGCCTTTTTGAATGAACTGACATGCTAACCATTGCTGCTAATGGCGGGGCCTAACCGTAGCTAACCCCGAGCAGCTTGTTTTGGATGGAGGAACATCGCGGAGAAACGGCTTTCAGTAAGTTTTTTTTTTTTCTGGCTCCAAATGTATGAAGTTAAGAAGCTAACAGTCCTTCTTTTAAACAGTTTTGACCACGTGTGTGCGTGTGGAGCGTAAGGAAGCTGGGGGAGCTCGGACGGGTGCGAGCTGATGCTAAAAGACGAAGGCAGGCTTTGACCAGCTCAAAGTAAGACATTATATTTTTTATTTATTGTACAGTATTCATTTACTGTACATGTAAAGTTCTGTGCATGTTTATGGCCTAGTATGTCTGCTTGTTCAGTCTCATGCCGTTAAATATGTGTGCGGCGCTCCGTTAGCGGTATAGCCGCGACCTATGTCAGAAGCGCGGACCTACGACAGGGACGTGTTTTTGGTCCGCGAGGTACGACAACATCGACCTAAGTCACACCCGTAGGTCCCAATCCCTGACGTAACTCGAGGGTATGCTGTATCATCTATCTATCTATCTACAGTATCTACTTCCTGCGACAGCTGAGGAAGGCCAAGCTGCCGGCCAAGCTGATGGTGCAGTTCTACACGGCCATCATCGAGTCCATCCTCAGCGCGTCCATCACAGTGTGGTACGCCGGGGCCACTGTCAGAGACAGACACAGACTGCAGCGCATCGTGCGCTCTGCTGAGAAGGTAATCGGCTGTAGTCTCCCATCTCTCCATGACCTGTACGTCTCCAGGACTGTGAGGCGAGCAGGTCGGATCACAGCTGACCCTTCTCACCCTGCATACGGTCTGTTCGAACCACTCCCCTCAGGCAGGAGGCTTCGGTCAATTGGGACCAGAACCTCCCGCCATAAAAACAGTTTCTTCCCCTCTGCTGTCAGACTTTTGAACACTCATAACCATGTTACCTCATAACTTGCCTTGGTCGCTGTATTTTGTATTTTGATTGGGAATCACTGTATCACTGTATTTTGATTGCACCACTCTAATTGCACTGTTTTAGTAGGTTTTGTTCACTGAATATTGTATTGATGTTTTATGGTTTATGTTTTTTTATGTTTTATGTTTCTATATTTTATGCACAGTTATGCCGAAGCAAATTCCTAGTCTGTGAATCCTGTTCATTGACAATGGCAATAATAAACTGAATCTGAATCTGAATCTGAATCTACGGTATCTATCTATCTACGGTATCTATCTATCTACGGTATCTATCTATCTACGGTATCTATCTATCTATCTATCTATCTATCTATCTATCTATCTATCTATCTATCTATCTATCTATCTATCTATCTATCTATCTATCTATCTATCTATCTATCTATCTATCCATCTATCTATCTCTGTGTGTCTCTGTCATTTCAGAGTCAGAGAGTCAGAGTCAGAGTCAGAGAGTCTTTATTGTCATTTGCACCGCATGTGGTACATGAGATGAAAACGAGATTATGTACACGAGGTCCCAGTTACATCCAACAACAATGAAAGAGAAAAACGGTAATAATAATTTAGTAATAATAATAATAGTAATAATAATTTACAGCACTAATGACGTTACTCGAACTTGAACACTCTTCCCCGGCAGCGAGAGGATCCTCACGTTACGGCCAACAACAGGGACGAAAAAGGAGTTGCGTAAATCCTAACTTTACACTTAAACTGTGCCACTTTGTTCCAGTTTTTCCATTGTGGATGGGTGGATAGGAGGTGACGAAAAAAAACACTTCACATGCTGCGAAACACTAAAAGGAACGGACGGGTGAAGATGGAAAATAGTGGCGGCCTTTCTTGGTTTACAGTGGCCACAAGAAGCCAGCACTATTTCTGGGCCTCCTCAGCAGAGAACATGCAGCCAGCTGGAAGGGAAGGACAAAGCAAAGTTCCCATGCTCTGCCTTTAGCGCGCTGCTCTACCGATTAGTTCAATACCTAAATATTGACATTCCTCCATGCGGCTCTTATCTGGAGCTTTGCGACTTGCATCAATCAGTCGATGCCGACAATTCCCTGAAGTCAAGGCGTCAGTGACTCCCTTGTCCCAAGGTCAAAGACAGGGAGATAAGCTAAAATGGGCATGTACGGTCTTGATTTTTGAGAGGATTAATTTTCCGAACATTAGCAGAGTCCTAAAATGTGAAAAGGAACTTATAGCTGCAACATTTAACTCTTAATAATGTGTTGCTGTGATCCTAAAGAGCTCTGCAGAGCGTGTTTATAAAAAAAAATCTGGGCTCACTTTGGTAATCAGAGGACTGCATTCTTCTGATTTTATTTAGCTTGTAGAGGTTGAGTTCGGGGATCAAGATAATCCGTAGCAGTCGGAGTCTAAAGTGGGTCTAAGGCCGTCTTAAGACCGACTGTGTAGAAAATAACTTCACCCTGTTATTTATTTGAATGGGAGCGATCCCACAGCACACGAATGCCAGCACGGGGAATAAAAACAGCTCCGCCAGGGTTAGATCCTGCACACACAAGCAAACGAGGGCATTACATCTTCTGATTGTTGTTACCCAGAGACAACCCGATCTGACGGTGTAAATATAAAAAGGCCTGGCATTACATGAAAGAATGCAAATCACCCACCACCTTTTAGAAAAAGATCTTTTTATGCTGAGAAATGACGACGTTGGAGCTGATTTGGTCAAACCTTGAAAACACGAGTTAGTGCTGGAGTTTAAAGCAAAGATCTTGTGCAATGAGAGTATGGCTCGTCGTGAATGACTCTCAGCTACTACCACGCCCGGTTTTAGCACAACATTTATCAGGTCGATTGAATTATAGCAATTTTTGTGTTTTCTAATGTCAGTCGACTTTGGCAGCCATCTTGAGTTGGATCAACTCCAAGAATGAATATTTTAAAGATGCACATTCAATATTATCTCCTGAGAGCTTCATTGAAATCTGTCCAGTAGTTCACGAGACATTTTTCTCACAGACGCATTGACGAGACATTTTTCTAACAGACGCATTGACTCCAAACGGTAAATGGCAAATCAAAGGCTCAGATCTTGCTCAATCTACTAGTCTTTAGGATATGTGTTGATCAGTCTCAGTCATACTAAACTTTAGGTCAATATCTGTAAAATTGGCTGAATTTAAAAAAAATTGGCTTCAAAATAATTTATCTAGGATCTTTTTAAGCCAG